>JBBPBX010016798.1:37046-47645 GCA_038048925.1 Garcialebias charrua | reverse complement strand
ACTGTAACTCATTTATTTATTTATTTTTTGCCATATTGAGCTGATAATTGGTATAGTGGTAGCTGAGAGCAAACCCCAACACTGTCGTAACACATAGTCCTGTCAAATCAAAAATTTAAATTGGCAGCATCGTGGCAGTCCCCATCAAAGTTACTCCAGGAACTTTCTAGTTCTGGTTTTAGTGTCACTTTGGCTTCCAAAAATGGCTTAAGAAGCATCAGTAAGATCCGTACTATGTTCCTGTGTGAAAACGATTTAGGTTCATGAACGTTGCAAATCATTGCATTCTATTTTTATTATCATTTTACGTACTAACTTTTTTAGAATGGGGTTATAGTCATCATCCGTAAAACGGACTGAGTTGTAGCTATTTTCGTGTTTCCTGAGGTCAGAAAGATGTAGCAGCCATCTTGAATTGGGTTTAACTCCAAAAGATTACTTTCTGAGAATTTCATTAAAATCCGTCCAGTGGTTCATGAAATATTTCGCTAATAGACACAGTTGACTCCCAACAGTTAATGCCATAGTTGTAAATAAATATCTCACACAGTCTATTAATCCTCAAAGTCTGTGATGGGGTTGACTCTCAGCTACTACCACACCACATTTTCAGCTCAAATTGTTAAAATTGGCTAAGTTAAAGGAGTTCTATTTCATCCTTTCTGACCGCCAGAGGGCGGTGCTGAAAGCACTGAATGTTCCCTTTGCACATGCGCTGTTCGAGTAATTATATAGACGGCGTCACACGTGTGACTGGATGAATATAGCCTAGCGTCATCTGCGACTTTCCTCCTTTTTTTCTTCTCACGTGCATTTGATCCAAGTCTTCAGGCCTTTGGATTTTCTTTTCTCACCGTCGCTGGAGGCCCGACCGCCTGTCGGTCAGAGCAGTATGATCACCCTCCGAGGGCCGCAACGGTTTAACCTTCATCAAGAATTTCATTTGGGCTACGATGGCTTCGCCCCTCTCCCAAACCACAGCATTGACTACTGTGATTCAACATTGGTAAGTAGTTTTTGCTTATTTTGCGGCTCCGCCACTTGTGGCGGCTCCGTCCGCCTTGGGAGGAGGTTAGTGTGGATTCAACACGTAAGTAGTCTTTACTTTGCCTCGACTGCGGCTCTTCTGTTACCATTGGTTGGGGCTCCGTCCGCTTTAGGAGGAAATTTCCATGTGAAGGCCTATCCTTCGTCTTGTGTCCTAGGTGTAGCTGGCAGTGCCAGCCTCTCTGCTGAGTTGCAGTTTTCACTTGTATAAACTGCCTACAGTAGGGATTATGGACGGCTCTCACTGCTGCACAGATTGTGGGGCCGTGCTCCAGACGGATGACTGTCATGACCCGTGTCCTCTCTGCCTTGGACAAGACCATCTGGTGGAGGCCCTGTCAGAGAACACCTGCATGAACTGCAGCTTCATGCCTCGTACTGTAAGAGTGGTTCAGCTGGCCCAGTTTTGCCCTGAGCTCAGCAGTGACCTTCCGCCTTCTGGACAGGAGGCTCCACCCAGGCGCTCGAAGCACCTGACTGAGGCCGCAGTCTCTGTGGCCCCTCCTAGAAAGAGGCTAGTCAAGTCTGATCAGGGTCTTTCCACGAGAGTGGAGCGGTTGTCCGCAGAATTAGCGGAGATGAAGTCGCTTTTTCAGGCATGCCAACTGGGGGCTGAACCAGTGGAAGCGCCGGACTCTCCTCCCTACCTATGCCTGAGCTGGCTGTGGAGGAAGATGTGTTATCCTTGGCTGCCTCTGCCTCTCATTTTCTAGATAAGGAGGAGGAACAGTCATCTCAAGTCTCCGTGACTGGTTCTTTTACTTCATCTCAGAGTGCAGTTAGTGGGTCAGGTGATGCCTCTATGCAGGATGTCATGCGTATGGCCCTGAGACAATTGCAGCCGGACGTCCCACAATGAGAGGGGTCCACCCTGGGAAGTGCCTTCTTCAGGCGTGGACAGGCCCCTCCTCCCTTTTCCGTCCCTCCATCGGAGGAGTACCTGAAAGAGTTGCATGGTTGTTGACGGGACCCAAGGGCCTGGGCGCGCCTCTCCGCAGATGCCTGAGTGTTGACGGCTATGCATGAGCCGGCTGCGATGGGTCTGGATTGCATGCCGGCAGTCAAACCTGCTGTTGCCTCGCTCATCGTATCACCAGAGGCAGCCCTGCGCAGTGATGTCCGGTGCCCACAAGCTCAGTGTCGTGTCACATGAATTACTCTGCAGAGTTTATCATGCCGGAGCACGTGCTGGCCGCCTCTGCAATTCCAAGCCACGCCTCATGTTTGCCCTCTCCGTGTCTCTTCAGGGCAGCAATGGGCTTTAGCGATGCAAAGCTTCAGGCCTTTGCACTGATGATGAGGGAACTTTGGCGCATGATGTCCTTCTTGGTCCAAGCTCGACAATAGGTCTGGTTGACGCAGTCAACATTGACCAAGCCATGCCGTAGATCTCTCCATGTTGCCCCGGTGGTGCCAGGGGAGTTGTTCAGTCTGGCTACCTCAGAAGTGTTCAAACAGACCGTCCAGGCACAACACACAGGCTCACAGTGACATGGTCATGTCTTTAGGCCCTGACTTCATGGAGGGACAAAGATTATTTGTCCAGGGGTGTCCCCATGGGAGTGGTAGTGTGTCACGGGGAAGTGGTCACAACAGATGCCAGCTCCACAGGATGGGGCACTGTATGGCAACACAAAGCAGTGCAGGGCCGCTGGAGTCAAAGGGACCGTTCCAAGCATATAAATGTGCTGGAGCTGTGTGCAGTGCATTTGGCACTCCAGATACTTCCTGCCCCACTTGGAAGGGAGGCATGTCCTCGTTCGGTCAGACAACACCCCTGTTGTCTACCACATCAACCATCAAGAGGGCACCAGGTCAGCACAACTTCTGACAACATCCAGAGAGCTCTTGGAATAGGCATCTCTTCGTCAGTCCACCCTGCGGGCGACATACTTACTAGGGCAACACAATCAAGTCGCAGATTTTCTTTCCTGCCAGGGGTCTGCCCCAAGAGAGTGGTCCCTCCACAACAACATAGTGCTGATGATCTCGGACCGTTTTGGTTGGGCAGAGGTAGACCTGTTTGCAACAGAGGGGTTGACTCAGTGTCCCCTATGGTACTCCCTTACAGGGACATCTGATGCACTGGACCAGGAAGCGTTGGCTCATCCCAGGCCAAGGGTCTTCCTATATGCCTTTACATCCCTTTCTCTAATCTGACCGACCCTTCAGAGAGTCGAGGAGGGCCACAGGATGCTACTGGTGGCTCCATATTAGCCAGCACGACCATGGTTCCCACTGCTATGGAGACTATGTCAAGGCATTCCATGGTGTCTTCCGAACAGGAGGAACTTGCTGTCTCCGTGGGGGGACTGATATGGCACCCCAATCCTCAACGTCTTCGACTGTGGGTGTGGCCACTGCAAGGCTAGGGCAGCAGCTGACTGGAGTTTCGAGTCCTACCGTCAGGGGCACCAAGGCACCCTCTACTCGTCAGCAATACGAAAAAGGTGGCGTCTGTTTTCCCGATGGTGTTCTGATTACAGTGAAGACCCAGTCTCTTGTACAGTACCCACCATTCTAGAGTTTCTCCAGTCTCTCCTTGGTAAGGGTCGCTCTCCTTTAACCCTTAAAGTCTATGTAGCGGCAATATCCTCTAATCACGCCGGCATCAATGGCCGTACAGTGGGGAGCCATAATCTAGTCTCTCTTTTTCTGCCTGGTGCCCGTAGGTTGCACCCACCAATGACTCCACGAGCACCAGGTTGGGATCTGCCTTAGGTTTTCAAAGCTCTGTGCTGCCCTCCGTTCGAGCCTCTGATGCAGGCAGACCTCAGGTGGCTTTCATGTAAGACAGCTTTTTTGTTGAATATTGCCTCAGCAAAGAGGATCAGCAAGCTAAATGCTCTCTCAGTCAGCCCCTCATGTCTCAGGTTGGGCCCTGAGTGCTCTGGTGTTACCTTGTGGCCAAACATTACATTTGTACCAAAGGTCTTATCTCACTCTCACCGTAACCAACCGTTGAGGCTGGCACGTTTTCAGCCTACACCTGGCAAGGGGTCTGGATTATTGTGCCCAGTGAGAGCACTGGAAAAATACGTTGCAGCTACTGCCGCTATACGATGCTCAGACCAGTTGTTTGTGTGTTACGGGGGCCCTAGACTGGGCTATCAAAGTCAAAGTCAACTTTATTGTCAGAACTGCAATATGTATAGGACATACACAGGATTGAAATTGCGTTTCTCTCAGTCCATCGGTGCAATAGTAACCATTTACTGTAAACACTAAAACACTGAAACATTTAATAAACATAAACATAAAATAGTAAAAGTGTAACCCCAAAATTACACCACACGCGTTGCGACTCCGCCCCGCTCCGGTCCGACCTCCGCAGCAAATACGCACCCATTATAATCAATGACAGAATTTACACTGGCTCCGCACGGCGGCGGCGAGCTGCGGAGAGCGGACGGCAGTCCGTCAAAATTAGAAATTTTTCTATTTCTGCCGGACGCCGGAGCTGTGCCGCAGTCAACTTTTGAAGATTACGTCGCACCAACAGGAAAAGGAACGAGCACAACTTCCGTATTTACAAAATAAAATCACCACGGGCGGACTAATCCTAGCTCTATACGGATTTATTTGTACAAAAATGCTGTCAAACTATCATTTATGACTATTCTATGACTAAACTATTATATTTATGACTATGACTACGCCTACAAACGCAATACAAGAAATAAATAAATAAAAAAGTATTTTATTCTGAAATGTAAACATCACTTCCTGTTGCTCAAACCATGTAGCTCATTTACGAGAGAAGATCAAGGCAGCAGTCTCTCTACAGTTGTTCTCCTTCTTCCACCGAATGAATTGTTTTGTTCTGACTTACTTATTTATCACTTGATTTATCGCGCGATCTCGCACGTGTCTCGGAGCGGCGCATCCAGGCGGACCTGAGCGGAGCGGAGGCAGTGGGCTTTGGACTCGCTCAGCTGCGACCTGCGGACCGGAGCGGGGCGGAGCCGCGTGTGGTGTAATTTTGGGGTAACACTGTCCTGAGTTTTTGCATAGTAGTACAAAAGTATGAAAATTTACACCAACACTAAAACACTAAACATTTAATGAACATAAGCATAAAATGAAATAATAAAAGTGTAAAGTCTTTCCAAGCAGCGCCTCTTCCACTGGATTGTGGATGTCATCTGCCACGCCTACGCAGCAGGACACATCCCCTGCCAGTTGGTGTGAAGGCACACTCTACCAGGAGCGTCTCCGTTTCCTGGGCTGCCCTGAGAGAGGTTCCACTGGAAGCAATTTGTGCTGCTGCATCATGGGCTTCCCCAAGCACGTTCACCAGATTCTACAGAGTTAATTGTCAGGCTGGGATTTGGACTGCCCCCTCTCTGTTACATCTAAGGCTACTTGATGTCACGCTCCTACCACGTGGCCCCCGGGTGGGTGTCCCCTTGCCTACGGGCGGGCTGGGGGCCCTTGCTGTCGTTTTTGGGGGTTGGGCGCTTGGGCGTGTGTCAACTCGGCCTGGTGGCTGCCTGAAGGGGCTCGGGTCCTCTGGTCCTATCGGGTCTGAGCCTGAGGGGTTGGCGTCCCCTGGCCTCGGTGGCCGGGCCTGGGGCTACGTCAGTGCAGCGGGCTCCGGCGGGGGCCTGTGGGCTTGTCGCTGTTGGCTCCCCGGGGGACATTGTATGTGGCCGTTGGTGGAGCTCGTCCGGTTCTTCCCCTTGGTCAGATCTGGGGATTGGGCGAGTGGCTCGTCCTGTTCGGGTGGCCCTGGGGACTCTGGGCTCGGGGTCCTTCTTGGGGTCTTGGCTTTGATCGCCCCTTCGTCTGCCTCTGGCTTTGGAGGGACGGATCTCTGATGCTTCACATTCGCTGCTGAGTGTTCTATTGGAGGAACCTTATTCACTTATGCATGCTCACAACCACACACAAATGGATGCAGGGATGTATATGTAGATATCATATGCAGATATGTAGATGGATATGTGATATGAATGCATATGTATGTATACTGTATATATATTTGTAGGTATGGGTATGTTTATTTATAGAAATCTACTGCAAGGTCATGAATATTATTAGTCTTTATGCATGTATGTTTCGTTGCTGTGTTCTGTCATGTGCTTTGCAGGATTGCGGACGGAGGTTGGGTGTGTTTGCCTTGTGCTCTTTTTGTGGATAATTATTGTTTTGTTGTCTTACTTTCTATCTTTTCTTTCTCTCTATTAAAAAAAATACATATTGGTGTGAGAGGATGGCTATAAGGTGAGAAGGGAGGCCATCTATAAATGAAAAAAAAAAAAAAAAGAGTTAACGTGGCCACCCCTCATCCCCTGGGCCAGGTTCTTCTGCAAGGGTTCTCTGGGTTTCCTCAGTGAGGTATGTGTTCAGGATTTCTTGTGACATTGTTGATATTAGTCATTCAGTGCTTTCAGCATCGCCCTCTGGTGGTCAGGAGGGATGAAATAGAACGAAAGTTACGTATGTAACTATGGTTCTATGAATCCCGGATGACCGCCAGAGCTTCTTTGTCATTCAGAATTCTGGCTTTCTGCGAGAAGATTCTGTAAGAGCAGAGTTGCAGATGACGCTAGGCTATATAGCCTCTGATTGCTCATCCGGTCACACGTGTGACGTCGTTGATATAATTACTCGAACAGAGCATGCGCGAAGGGAACATTCAGGGCTTTCAGCACCGACCTCTGGTGGTCATCCGGGATTCATAGAACCGTAGTTACATTCGTAACTTTTGTTTTTGTTTGTACTAAGGTTGATTAGTTGAGTGGTGTTGGAGAAATTCTCTCTTTCTCCAGCGTTGTTTCCTCAAAAGAACCACAACATATGGCAGGTGAAGAGTTTTACTTGCTAAGGTAGATTTAAGGACAGGTTACATACACAAACATACATAAATGTATCCTGATGCATGCTCAATAATCCAGGTAGAAAAATCCAAAAAAGTTAAGTCAGGTCCTCTGGATGGATTCACAAAATACATAATACATAAATGTATACGCATGAAGACCATTCACAGAAAGGAGCTGTGAGCTGTGTTATCTGCTGACTTTTATGATGTTCTCAGCTCAGCAGAGTTCAGTGTGGTTCAGTGGGCCGAGTGCAGCCACCGCACACAACTCTGTCTGCACAAACAGTTCACGGGCATCAAAGAAACATCCTTCAGTTCGAGATGAGAGAGTGTATTGAGAGACAATTGAGTCGCTTGTTCTCATGGTAGAGCAGAGATGCATTCGGGTCTAAAAAATCCGGCCCGAAACCCAAAGGCATTGTTTCTGAGCCCGACCCGACTAATTTACTGTATTTTGCAACCCGAACCCGAAGCAAACCCGACATGTTGTTTTAATTAAGTTTTTACCGCTTTTGTACACAAATCAGTTTGACATGATATATTAAAAAATGTATTTCAAAGAAAGGAAGATATAAGATTTATAGTGTATTAACACGTCACCAAATGGATATCTTACATTAACAAAAAAACGACCAGCCTAAAAAATCAACTTTAAAGATAGACTATTATACAGATGAACAAAAATATTTTTAAATCAAAATTATTTTGAAAAATATAGAACAAGGATATTTTAATTTAATGCGCTGCTCGCTTCGGCTTTTGTAGCTTCAGATGCTGCAACTTCCTTCACCAGGGATGAGAGCAGGGTACTGAGCGGGACGCGCGCGGACGATGATCCGGTGATTCATCGGGAGCTTAACAGGAATTTTTTGTTTGTTTTTTTACCTCTTTCAACCGGCTGGTCAAACCTGAGCGTGCACCTGACCTGATGCACATCAGCAGGTTTCACTGTGCTGACTTTGTAGAGTGAGTTCTCCCGTTTTTAGCTTTTGTTTAATACTTTCCAGCTCCATTATGTCTCTTGTTGTGGGTCAGTCGCAAATTCTCAAATGTGTGATAAGAGCAAAGGGCAGGCGGGGCCAAATGCGCAATTGTTGCGCAGTGTGCCCGCGCTCTCTCTTTTCACTGTCTGATTAACTTCTTCACGCTATTTTATTTCTTTCCTCATCCAAAACATAGTAAACTCACTGCTTCTTCCTCTACAATTAGCACAATTTTATATTGTGCGTTTCTATTTAGTTTTCTTTGTGTTGTATGATTCGTAAAACCATTTTACAGACCAAGTGGGCCGGGTCAGACTCGGTCTCATGCCAGAAATCGCAGATCTAGGGCAGACGAGAGGGGCAGAACACAACAATTAGACCCATTACATAGACAGTGAAGCTAACAGAGACTGTTATGTGAACGTTTGTGTGATGTCACACCGGAAACAATAAGACATCAAGTGAGAAACACAGAATAAATAATTTATCACCTCTGTTTGTGTCTCCCAGGTGATTCAAAAGTCGTACCAGGTTCTAATAAAATGGATCAGTGTTTGTTCAGACCTCTCTGATGTAACAGACCAGATCAGAGCAGGTACAGCCCCCTCCCTGCAGATTATATAACTCCTGTGTGACAGATCTGCATGTGCAGCGTCCTGTAACGCTCCTCCGTTAGATCTCCTTCAGGTTGTGAGGAAGCGCGTGTGTGACGTGCGTTGGGAGGTGAGAGACTCGACCGTGGAGTTTCTGGGACACCTCGCCTCTCAGACGTCAGCCTATCAGGATGCGTGTGAGTTTCTGCTGGGAGGCCGCTGCGTTACCGTTCCTCTCCTCCAGGAGGCGCTGCAGGACCCCGAGAGTTACGTGAGAGCCAGCTCCGTCTCTGCTCTGGCGCTGACTCTGGCTCACAGCTGGCACCGGGGCGCAGGGCTCGCCCGAGAGGAGGTGGGCTGACGTTTCTCTGCATGAAGGATCCAGAAGCATCGTTCAAGGTTTTTAACTACTTCTCTTGGTCCTCGCAGGCTGACATCGTGACCCGGCTGCTTGAGATTCTCTCCCAGGACACAGAGGGGTTTTCCAGGAGGGCAGTTGTTCGATTCTTCCTCGCCTGGTTCTCCTCGTGCTCCTCGCCATCCTCCTGCTCGCTCCTCACACAGTCCGTCCCCACCGTCCTTTCACGGGGCATGGCGGACCTGGACTGGGAGGTCAAAGTTCACACTCTGGAGCTGGCTGAGCTACTGCTGAACCGAGCCTCAGAAAGTCGTCGCCACCCCTACGCCGTGACGTCAAACTGGACTTTTGAATGTCCCTCACACACTGAGGTGCACACTCAGGCTGTGCAGTCTGACTCGTTCACCGTGTTGAACAGTTTGGTGGATCAGGGAGTTTTCTCAGCCCTGCTGAGTGGTCTGGTTGACTGTGACAGACCCGTTGGACTCAAGGCCTGTCAGCTGCTGATAAGACTCAGAGACACAGTTTGTCCTCTGTTACTAGGAGACCAGGATGCATGCGATGCCCTGCTAACAGACAGCAGAGCGTCCGGTGAACTGCCTGGCTGTGGTTGGGCCCGGGAGGTGAGAAGAATGCTGAGAACCACCTCCGCCGCTATGAGCAGCTGTGACGGTGCTGATGGGCTCAGTTCTGAAGACTGCTGTGAGGAGGAGGAGGAAGATCACACTATGCGGGTCGGGGTGTGCAAGGCGTTGAGGCGTCTGGGGTTAGACGAGAGGCTGTCCGTACTGACTCAAAGCAGCGACCACGTTCACAACTCTCCCCTCTCCTTGCTGCAGGACATACTGACTGCAAGCAGAACCAACGCTCATCTGGACTCACAGGAGGTCATAGTGGACTGTTACTGACACACACACCAAAGTCACAGTGAGGCGTTCAGAGTGATGGGTGGGTAAATGACCAGGAAATACTAAAAAAGATTTCTGTCTCAGATTTTCCTTTTTTTATATGTGAAACAAAAAATATTTTGTTTATATAAAATATTTAACCACAACAACATCCTCGCTTGCCTTTTGTTTGTGTTTATTATCGCCTAGAAAGGGAGGCACTCATGTAATTGCTGTCTTTTAGTAAAATATATCACGGACTATTGGCTGGATTTTAATGAAATTCTCAGAAAGTAATTACTGGCTGTAAACCTACAGCCTTAGAGTCATAATAATTCAACATATATGTATATATATGTATGTATGTATATATATATATATATATATATATATATATATATATATATATATATATATATATATATATATATATATATATATATATATATATATATATATATATATATATATATATATATATATATATATATATATATATAAATATATATATATATATATATATATATATATATATATATATATATATATATATATATATATATATATATATATATATATATATATATATATATATATATATATATATATATATATATATATATATATGTATATATATATATATATATATATATATATATATATATATATATGTATATATATGTATGTATATATATATATGTATATATATGTATATATATTTGTATATACTGTATATATATGTATATATATCGTACAAAGTAAATAAATTGCTGACTTATAATCAGTGTGTGTGTGTGTATAAATATATATGTGTGTGTGTATATGTGTATATACAGGTATGTATATATATATATATATATATGTATATACATATATATATATGGGCCCTTGAGCAAGGCCCTTAAAG
>JBBPBX010016798.1:0-22499 GCA_038048925.1 Garcialebias charrua | reverse complement strand
CTGTACTATTCCCCACATGTAGCTTGCCGGTCGTCCGTCCCCCCCCAACCGTCTCTCCCATGTAATTTTTTTAAATGTAGCCTACGTTTCGTTTTTTCTTTTTCGTTTTCGTTTTGGTCGTTGCTTAGAACGAAAAGACGAAAACGAAAGCTGCACATAGCGAATTAATATAAAAACAAATAATAAAACTCATCAAAGATGTAACGAACGAGACTGTGACAACCTCCCCCACATACATACACCCACACACACACACAAACACACACCACTGTCTCGCCATCGCGTCTGAAACCTCATCCCTTCCCTGCCACACGCACAAGGGATTTTATTATACGTTAGTCCCATACCGGGAGTCGAACCCGGGCCGCCTGGGGTGAAATCCAGGAATCCTAACCGCTGGACCATATGGGATTTTATTTTTATTTATTTTTATTTTATTTTTAAATTTTGGTCAGATTGCTTTTTTTAAATTTTTTTTAAAGAAAACCTTTCAAGGAAAGTGAAAGCCGAACCGACACACAAACACAAGAGTAACGAACCCACACCACCCCACCCTCGTGCATCCCAAACCATATCCCTCCCCGCCACACCCACCGGAGAGAGGGAAGGGGTGGGGGGGGGGTCAACGGGACCCCCCCACGACACGCACAAGGAAAAAACTCTGAGGAGGCAGGGCTCCGCGAGTGGATGAGATTCACCCTGATTTCCTTAAGGCTCTGGAGTTGTGGGGCTGTCTTGGGTGACACGCCTTTGCAACGTTGCATGGACATCGGGGGCAGGGCCACTGGATTGGCAGACATTGGCAGGGTGGTTCCCCTCTACAAAAAGGGGGACCGGAGAGTGTGCTCCAATTATAGGGGCATCACTCTCCTCAGCCTCCCTGGTAAGGTCTATTCAGGGGTACTGGAGAAGCCAGTCCGATCGTTGGTCAAACCTCAGATCCAGGAGGAACAATGTGGGTTCCGTTTATTTTTTAGACATTTTTTGTAGAGTTACAGCTGTTTGTTAATAAATGTTGCTGTGTGACAACTGGGACAAAGCTTTGACTCAGAAATATATTTTTGTTATTATTTTATGTAAAGAAAAATATATTGAGATATATATTGTATATCGTGACTTATCATAAATATATTGAGATATTAATTTTGGTCCATATTGCCGAGCTCTAGTAGTTAAGTGTTCAGTTCTGTTGAGGGGGCGGTGTACCCTTCTTTGATAATGGTATGGGAAACTGAATTCAAACCCACTCACATGTATGGACAATTTAGAGTTATCAACAACCAGTCTAATGTATGTTTTTGGTCTATGGGAGGAATCGGAGTATCCGGAGGAAACCCATGCATGCACAGATAGAACTTGCAAACTCCACCCAGAAACATCCCAGGGGGCTGGGGTGAGGAAGGGTGGGTTTGATTGTGCGTGGTTTCACCATGTGGACACACGTGTGCTTTTGTTTGCCAGAAAAGGACTAGGTCAGCTCTTGTGTTTGCACTTTACCTAGATTGGCCAACATTGATCACAGACGATTTGTTATCGGCATCAGAAAGGTGGGGAATTGTGTTGGAATCTGGAACAGGTGTCAGTTAAGGTCCCGATGTTGAAATCTACACTTGCTTTCTTGGTGAGAATTTCTGGTAGGTCTTTCCAGTGGATGTTTGTGTATCAGATGTTTGTTGGTTAGATTTTTCTGCATTTTTATTGGTAGGCAGGGTGCTCGGTTCTGTTGAGAGGGCGGGGTATCCTTCTTGGAAAATGGTATGGGAAACTGTATCCCAACTCACTCACATGTATGGACACGCTAGAGTTATCGACCAGTCTAATGTGTGTTTTTTGTCTATGGGAGGAAACCGGAGTACCCGGAGTAAACCCGTGGATGCACAGAAAGAACTTTCAAACTCCACCCAGAAACATCCCAGGGGGCTGGGGTGAGGAAGGGTGGGTTTGGTAGTGTGTGGGAGTGGGGAACCAGAGAGCCTGGAGGAAACCCCTAGATGTACAAGGAAAACATGCAAACTCCACAGAGACTAGCAGATATTTGAAATGCAATCCTTCCTTTTTTGTTAACCACCACACTATCTTACAGCCTTTTTAGTTTAAACACCCTGGAGAAGAAGTCCCTAATCCTTTTCAGATATTTCCTTTTCGATTTTACCTCAACAAAATTCTTGTCAGATTTTTGTTGGTTAGATTTGTCGCTATTTGTATCTGCAGTCAGAATCACAATGGGATCAGGATATGTGAACTTTTTGTTATTGCAATCCAGAGAAGGACTGGGTGAGCTTGTGTTTCTGCATTTTACAAATGTTCGGTGAACATTTGGCACAGATGATTTGCTAGTGGCATCAGAATGCTGGGGAATTATGTTGGTAGCTGGAACACGTGTGTTAGTTAAAGTCCTGGTGTTACGATCTACACTTGCGTTCTTGGTGCGCATTTCTGGTAGAGCTTTCCAATGGATGTTCCTCTCAGATGTTTGTTGGTCAGATTTTTTGGAATTTCTATCCACAGTCGAAATTGCAATGGGCTTAGGATCTGTGAACTTTTTGTTATTGAAGTCTGGAGAAAGACAGGCTCGGCTCTTGAGTTGGCATCTTTTTAATATTTGGTGTGCGTTTGTCACATAAACACTGTTTTTGGAATCAGCAAGGTGGGCCATCGTGATGAAATCATGGTTTAGCGCATCACTCGAGAGAATTCTGTCCGCTGAATTTATCATTAATGTGTTCCTGATAAAGTCTATAAAGGATTTCAGATCTTCTATTTCAATAGGATCCTCGGTTTCAGGTGCCATTTTCTGCAGGTCATCCAGAGATTGTAAACTATCTGAAATCGTGTTTCCTGTTTCTTGTGTATATTTTATGTGTCTTTTAAGTCTCCAAACAGGGGCCGAATTGTTCTTGTTCAGTTTAAAAAAGAGATGAACGTACCTGCCAATATTCAGTGAATTATTGTCTGGCATAACATGCAGCTTTACCATTATTTTCACATTTTCAAATAACGATTTTGGATACATATTTTTAGCAAGAAACAGATAAACTAATGTAACTCCAGTACTCCACATGTCAATACTTTCGTTCAGCGGAAAGCCCAGGATAACTTCAGGTGCTTTAAAACCGAAAGCTTGGATATTAGAAGTCAGTTCTGAAGTCTGACAAGCAAGGCCAAAATCGATCAGTTTAACTCTAAATAGCGTTTTTTCATAATCAGCAATCATTATATTGTCGGGTTTAATGTCGGTGTGGGTGATGCCAATTTGTTTCAGTGCGCTAAGAGCTACTAGCATTTGTTCAGCGATCGGTCTGATTTCCGACACACTCAGAGGTTTGCAATTATTTTTTCCCATCCAGTCAAATAAGCTCAACTCTAACATTTCAAACACAAAGCAAGTGCTGTTCATATATGGAAAGCAGTGAAAAAACTTTATCAAGTTGTTTTTGTCAGCGTCAAGCTTTCTGAGACGTTTTAGTATGCATGCTTCTTGCTTAGCTGACAAGTCTTCATCTTTACCTATTGCTTTTATTGCTACAAACTCCTTTGTGCCTTTTTTTCTGCACCTAGCAACTTGTCCGAAGCATCCTCGTCCAAGTATGTTATAAACGTGGTAAGAAGTTAATCTATGATGGATGGTGGTATCTTCATCGAAAAAGAATGCGGACAATTTCATGGCATTTCTGGGGTCTTTCAGGCTGAAGTCTGGGTCATATGATTCCTCTTCTGTGTCATTTCTGTCATAATGTGAGTTCTCGAGGTGGCACCTTGACATAATTTCCTTTGCCATTGTTCCATAAGAACTTTCACCTGCTTTAGTAAGGTGTTTCATTGTAATGAAGTTGTGCTGAAGAGCATCACCTGGGAGAATCCTGTTTAATGGATCAACTATTAGCATCATCTTAATAAGGTCCACAAAGGCTTTTGAATCTTCTAATGCAGTGGGATCTGTTATGTCAGGTGCCATTTGGTGTAAATCATCAAATGACTTTAAGTTATCATAACGGTTGCCCCTCTCATCAGTGCAACGTTCTGTTGCCTGAAAATATTCCTTAGGTGTTTTGAGCTTCCAAATGCTTCTAGGCCCTCTCTGGAGGAGTGTAAAAAAGTCCATTGATCGCCATCCTTTCTCCAGAAAATATTTCTCTGGTTGGCCATGCAGTTTTAAAATGAACCTCAAATAGTTGTATTCACAGTGGGAAGTAGGATAAAAAGATTGGCCAAGGAAAAGAAACAGCAATGTGCATCCCAGACCCCACATATCAATACTTTCGTCTGGTTGAATACCCAAATTAACTTCTGGCGCTCTATAACCAAAAGCCTGAAGATTCTGATCCTTTGATAATGCAGAGGTTTGACATGCAGTCCCAAAATCAATCAGCTTAACCCTAAATGGATTTGATCTCTGATTGACAAGCACTATATTAGTTGGATTTAAGTCTGCATGGGTGATGCCAATGCTTTTGAGTGCTTTAAGCGCTACGAGCATTTGTTGACAGATCAGTCTGATTTCAGCAACTTCTAGAGGTTTCCAGTGCCGCCTTTCTATAAAATCAAACAAGCTTACGTCTAACAACTCAAATTTGAGGCAAAAGCATGACTTAAACTGAAAACAGTTATAAAACCTAATTAAGTTGTTTTTGTCTGGGTCGAGCCTTCTGAGACATTTGAATATGTCAGCTTCTTTGTGAGCTGTAACGAAGTTTGACTTATTCACTATTTTTATAGCTACAGTCTCAGAGGATCCGTCTTTTCGACATTTAGCAACTTTTCCATAACGTCCGTGTCCAAGCATTTTCTCGATGTAGTAATGTGTCATTCTCAAGTTATCTTGTATAACAAATCCTTTTTCAAACGGACTAATCAAATTTTCGACAGAGTCGCTATTTGTGTCATCTGTGGAGTCTGTTTCCTCTGCTTCTTCGGTGACTTCAGTTTCCTCCATGGAGTCCATACCATCTGCTTCTTCTGCGACTTCTGTTTCCTCCATGGAGTCCATACCATCTGCTTCTTCTGCGACTTCTGTTTCCTCCATGGAGTCCATACCATCTGCTTCTTCTGCGACTTCTGTTTCCTCCATGGAGTCCATACCATCTGCTTCTTCTGCGACTTCTGTTTCCTCCATGGAGTCCGTACCATCTGTTTCTTCTGTGACTTCTGTTCCATCCATGGAGTCTGTTTCATACATGGAGACCCTGCCATCTGTTTCATTGGTGGTGTACATGGTATCTGAGCTCAGTAGTCCACATCCTTGCATTAACTTATTTGCACGGTCAACATAGAGGCCATTTTCTGAATTATCAAGGTGGTCCATTGTGATAAATTGATGATTAAGCGCATCAGCTGGGGAGATTCTGTCCACTGGATTTAGTTCTAACATGTTTTTCAGGAAATCTATAAACGCTTTTAAATTATCCAATTCAATAGGATCTACGACTTCATCCATGTTAATTAATTCATCTAGTGAATTCAAATGACCATAAGGGATGTCTTTGATTTTAATTATTTTTCCTGTCACTCTTTTGTATTCTTTGAATGTTCTAAGCCTCCACTTTTTGTTAGGTTCTTTTGTGTCCGTGGTAAAAAAGCGCCTGGCACGCCATCCTTCGTCAAGCAAAGAATCATCTGGTTTGCCGTGCAGTTTAACAATAGATCTCATATAATTATACTCACAGTGTGTACCATACAACTCTTCTCCAAGGAATAGATATGCCAGCGTACACCCAAGGCTCCAGATGTCAATGCTTGGATCCAGCGATAAATCCAGAAACATTTCCGGTGCACTATACCCACAAGTTAGATGGAACGCAGCCTTTGTTAATTTTCCTTGTTCAACAGCCGCTGAAAAACCAGCAAGTTTAACTTTAAACGGCTGAGAGAGATGGTCAACGAACAATATGTGTTCAGGCTTTATATTTGCGTGCATAATTCCAGTGTCTTTCAGTGCACTCAAAGCCACCAACATTTGGTGAGCTATTGCTCTGATTTCACTTACTTCTAAAGGGGCCATGTGTCTTGAAGACATGAATTCTTGTAGGTTCAAGTCAAGTTGTTCAAATGCAAAACAGATATGATCATTGAACTCAAAGTATTCATAAAACTTGACAAAATTATTTCTGTCGAGACTGACCGTACCGAGACGACGTAAAGCTTTGATCTCTCGCTCTTCTGCGTCGTAATACTGCTTTTTCGTGCATTTTAAAACAAACATTTTGTTTGTTTGATCATCTCTGCAAGCGGCGATCCCTCCGAAGTTCCCATACCGTAGGATCTCGACAATGTTGTAAACGCTTGACTCACTTCTGATATCAGCACCAACTTCTGGTTTGAATGCTGATTCCGCAACGCAGTTTGGCAAAGATTTTTTCAAATATCCAGCCATTTTCAAAAACTATGTTTTCAGTGTTCCGTAAAAGAATTGAAGGTCCTTTCAGTTCCACGTTTCATCGAAGAATGATGTTCAAACGTTTTGCTTAAGTAATTATGGAATGTAAACTATGATGTCACAAAAGATCAAAGAATGTGATGCGTACGTTTTGCTTAAGTAATTATGGAATGTAAACTATGACGTCACAAAAGATCAAAGAATGTGATGCTTAATTGATGATATCAATCAAATCCGTGTATGGTTCGTTCTTTGGTTATTCCGTTTCAAAATAAAAACCAAATAACCAAACAAGCTTTGGTTATTCCGTTTTTTCGTTTTAAAACGAAATTACAAAAACGGTTTTTAAACGGTTTTTTCGTTATTTTGTTTTTAAAACGAAATTAGAAAAACGGAATTGCCAAAAATAAAAAAAGGGGTACGTTTTGTTTTGTTAAACCAAAGACGAGCTTTTATTTTGAAGTTATTCATTCGGACCTTAAACCGGAAATGAAGACCTCTGAGTGTAAAAAGGATACGTTGTTCTTATTTAGAGGGAATCAACGCATTTAATTGAGAGCTGATGATCTAACCGTCAACAACATTGATTTAATATTCCAAGTAAGTAATTAAATCATTACATTTGATAAACTTCCGTGTATGTTTAACAATAATTGACCGTAGGCTAATGCTAATGCTAACGTTTCTCGCTGAGGTCTGTTTACTCATAGATTAGTTTTTTTAATTAATCTTATGTTTATGTTTGGAATCATTGGCATCAAGTGTTGTGGAATTTGGAATAACACGTAGGGCGAATACGACATCAGAAATTTTACATTTTAAGTAATTAAAAAACAAGTGTGTTATGGGCAAACCACACGGTTTTATAACAAATCAATTTATTATTTACCATTTAGATACTCTTTTTTTCTTTCTTTCAGGTGCGTGCAGACTCTGTTTTATTGACAGCTGATGACAACAGAGGTGTGTCGCCTGATGCTTTTGACACTTTTGAACTAAGAGGAAAAAAAACAGGTTTGCATTATACGTTCCCAACAACTTTAATCATCTTTTAAAACATAAATAGTTTTATAAATGTTTATGATGATATCAATCAAGTCAACTCCACAATTCTGTTTCCTGATTTACAACACAGCTCCTTCACACTAGTTCTAAATGAAGGTTTTACAAACATTTACATTCCCTTCAGGTTATAATGACTCTTTTTTTTTTTAAACAAATTGTAATTGAATATTTGGGGGTAATATTTTTATGAGTTTTATACATGACTTGTAAAATACTATGTTCAACCAAATCATAACATTTTAATAATTTCAATTGATGAAATAATCTATTTGTTGGGTGACCATAGCACTTCCTACTAATAATTCTTATAGGTCTTTTTTGTAAAATAAAAACATGGTTTGTAATTGTTTTGCATGCTTTTCCCCAAACTTCATTACAATAGATTAAATATGGAACAATTATTACATTATACAATATATACAAAACTTTGTCATTCAAAAACTATTTTACTTTATACAGTAATGCAAGAGAGTCCAGGCAGGATGGAGCAGATGGAGAAAAGTTTCAGGAGTGATTTGTGACAAAAAGGTGTCAGCAAAGGTCAAAGGAAAAGTTTACAAGACAGTGTTGTATGGTCTGGAGACAGAGACATGGACAAAAAGACATGAGACAGAACTGGAAGTGGCAGAAATGAAGATGTTGAGGTTCTCCTTAGGAGTGACAAGGATGGATAAGATCAGGAATGAGATCATCAGAGGTACAGCACATGTTGAACAACTGGGAGATAAAGTTAGGGAGGCCAGACTGAGATGGTTTGGACATGTCCAGAGGAGGGACAGTGGGTATATTGGTAGAAGGATGTTAGAAATGCAGCTGCCAGGAAAAAGACACAGAGGAGATATATGGATGCAGTTAGAGAGGACATGAAGGTAGTTGGAGTGAGGACAGAGGATGCAGAGGACAGAGTGAGGTGGAGGAGGATGACTCGCTGTGGCGACCCCTGAAAAGGGAAAAGCCGAAAGAAGAAGTAGTAATGCAATTGATGTTTTTATTCTTAAGTAATTTACATGAGATTTCTATGTCAGCTTCTTATAAATAACAACGCCCAAAAGTTTTAATTAACTATGAATTTCAAAGCTGTAAATTTTAAAGTTGTTTAAATTTATTGTGCCGCCGCTGTGGTGTGGGGGTTGAGCGCGCGGCACATGTTCTGAGGCTAGCCCTCGCTGCGGGTGTCGGGTTCGAGTCCCAGTCCCGACGACCTTTCAGCAATCTCCCTCCCCCCCTCTCTGAGCTTTAACTCTCATGTAAAGGTCATTTTATTGATTTTAGGTTGCAATGCAGAATATTATATAGTTGATATTGATAAGTATTGTGTATACCAAGCAAATTACAGTAAATGTAAAACTTGTTAAGAAATATTGTGCAATGTTGCAATAATACTAACATGTTACCCATTTTTATGTTAAATACAGAGCCTATGAAGGAGCCAATGTTTGCAGACTGCTGTAGAAGTCTTCTTGGTTGCCAGTCTCACCTGCAGCTGTGGCAGAGCAGCCGTACTCGCTGTCCAAAGTGTCACGAGGAGGATTTTGAATACCACCATGTCCGATTTGGTGTTACACTTTTTCACATATCTCTGAACAATATTCAAAACCTCTCACTCATTCCTGCAGAGAGATATATTCTACCACTATTTTATTTTAATAATTTCAATCAAGACACAAATCAGAAAAGACTTCCTGTTAATTTGTGTTAATTCAGACTTAATTCACAGAATAACTTTGTCATTTTATGATAGTTTGTTATTTACAATGAGCAGTTGTGCTGGGATATATTTTCCAATGTGCATTAGTCAAAGAACTCTGCTAAAAGTTGGATTAATGTCAAGCTGAACTTTTAGATTTGTTTAGATATGAGAAACAGCTTTAATCAGTGTTTGGCGTCTAACTGTCTGCCTTCTCCCTAAACAAATTCTGTGTTCCTCTGAAACTGACCTTCACTGTCTGAACCAAGCTGATTCTCCTGGGGCCTCATGTATCAACCGTGCGTGCGCACAAAAACATTGCGCACGTCACTTTCCACGCAAAACCCCGTATGTATCAAAACTGAACTGAACGTGAATATATGCGCATCCAGGTACATATCCACGCAAGCTCCCGAGCAGGCGTACGCACGTTTCTGTGGTTCTTGTTCCTTTGGCGACACTTACAGGTGTTTCAGAGAAACTGAAGCCCCACAGTCTGTGGTTGACTTTAAGAGCGGCTTGAAGACCTTTCTTTTCAACCGAGCATACTTTACTCCTCATGATTCTACTTTTGATCTTAGCTGATACTGTTGTTGATTTTAATTGTTTTATTATTTGTCTTATTGACATTCAAATATGTTGCACCTTGTAGCACTTTGAGATTTCCATTAATGAAAAGTGCGTTATAAATTGAATTCATTATTATTATTATTATTATTATTATTATTATTAACTGTTCATGATGTGAAAATGATTAATATTCCCTCCAAACACACGATTAACAAGTATTACATCCACATGACGCAGTGAAATAAAGGACGCGCAAAGTTGTGCCAAAAATAAATTTAACAGGAACGGATTCATTCAGCCTTACTGGAGGTTATAATAAATAGTGTAACACGCAGAGCATTTATTTAGAAACAGATATAATTTTCCGATCTAGGATATGGCTTATCAGCCGTTTTCAGAAATAATCATTTTTCAGTTTGGCACTGCTGCTGCGCTCTGGGGAGCCGTGCATCACGCGTGCATACAGAAGCAGCGGTCAAACTGTTCCACAGAGGGAGCTGCAGGTCGATCGGGACTGTGCAGTCCAGTCCACACAAAGCCGGATCATGTCCAATGGAATGTCTCATCCATATGATTCCAAAGGCTGAGTGGTCGCGCTTGGAGCGCGCGCGCACCCTCACCGGTGTCGACACGGCAGCTGGAGGTGTTTCATTATCTGCGTTTATTGTAGATTTCTCCAAAATGACACGTGAAAGTACACCTTATATAACTTGTAGGAGAGTAAAAGCTTCACAGACAGACTGCGCACAGGGCTGCGGAGGGCGCAGCGTCTGGAGACGCCAACATCACGTGATGTCATGAAATGTCTCCACCAAGACGCACAGACTCGTTTCTTCACATCATCTACATAAACAAAGATCTATGTTCTAGCAAACATCCAAGTAAGTTCCTCTGTGTTTACAGTAATAATGGTAATAAACTCGTGCGCAAAGTTAATATTTCCACACAGAATGAATGAATGAGCCGGTTCGCGCACCACAGCAGGGTGCGCATACCGACACACAATCACTCGTTCTTTGCATGATGAACACATTTTATTACTATTCTTACTTAGGATGTTTGTCCTCACTCATATTATATTAAATTCATTATTTTCCCGAATCTAGAAATGATTTCTGATCGCGCAGGGATCAAACAAACATGTCCTTCACACATGCAGGAAGTAATTTGCATCTGTTTAACATATGTAAATGTAGGCGTGTCAGGGGAGGTGTCTCACGTGCGCTCAGTTCCACGTCAATTGTGATGTACAAAAGGAATGTGCGTGGATTCAGGTGTACGCACAGTTTGATAAATCTGGATCTTTTTGTGCGTAGACACTTTTCTGGATTTCACCGTACGTCACTTTTCAGTAGGAAATCCACGCAGGTTTTTGATACATGAGGCCCCTGTTCCTTGGAAAATCACCAATGAACGACGAGAGCGTGGCTTGGTCTACCCCCTCTCTTCTTCTTAACGTTCCATGAGCTGTTTTTTCAAGCAGTGCTGGAGGAAGTTCTAAAGTGAAACTTTCCTTTCAAAAGCTGTGGAGTTGGTCAAATGGCAAATAGATCATCAACTCTCCAGCGAGGGTCCAGAAAAGCCTTTCTGTAGACCTACCCAAGCGTCACAGCCCTTAGCTGTGGATGAATCTGTGTGGAACGTTCTATTTTGAGACTACGCCAGGGTGTGCCACGCTCCCACCAAAGTAAGCCTGCCTCAACGTGGCGTTGAATCTGAAAGTCCGACTGGACGTTGCAGGAATCATGACCGGTGCGTCCAAGGTCGCTTCTCAACTCTGACCAACCGAGACGGACGTCTAACAGGTATTTGAGTTGCTGATTGTTGACGGAACGTGCGTGGGCTGAGCTGATCCTTTGTCGGAGAGAATGTCAATACTGGTAAAACTCAAAATAGGTTTACCCATCCTTTAACCCCTTTCTTTCACTCCATTCTCCAGTGCTGGGCAGCGCTAATCCAAAAATTAGTTCCGCTATTTCTAAAGCACTTATTGATTTATTTAGGTCCGCAATTTCAAAAGCACTTATGTATTAGCAATGCTAGCGGATGCTAATGCTAACACGCTAACCGCCATTTTGAAGAGGGCAAATGCGAAATACTTTTTTTAATCCAGCAGATTTGACCATTTGAACCGGTTAAGCTCAGAAAAACCTTGTGCTATAAAGTCACTGACTTTATTATAAGTTAACGTCTCCTGTGAATTACATCTGTCTGGTCACAATTTCTCCGTTTAAAAGTCCTTAACAGAGAGAACCCGTAAATATTGATGATAAATTCCATCCATCCATCCATCCATTTTCTTCCGCTTATCCGGGGTCGGGTCGCGGGGGTAGCAGCCTAAGTAGGGAGGCCCAGACTTCCCTCTCCCCAGCCACTTGGAGCAGCTCCTCTGGGGGAATCCCAAGGCGTTCCCAGGCCAGCCGAGAAACATAGTCCCTCCAGCGTATCCTGGGTCTTCCTCTGGGTCTCCTCCCGGTGGGACATGCCCGGAACACCTCACCAGGGAGGCGTCCAGGAGGCATCCTAACCAGATGCCCGAGCCACCTCAACTGGCTCCTCTCGATGTGGAGAAGCAGCGGCTCTACTCCGAGTCCCTCCCGGATGACTGAGCTTCTCACCCTATCTCTAAGGGAGAGTCCAGCCACCCTGCGGAGAAAACTCATTTCAGCCGCTTGTATCCGAGATCTTGTTCTTTCGGTCATAACCCAAAGCTCATGACCATAGATGAGGGTGGGAACGTAGATCGATCGGTAAATTGAGAGCTTTGCCTTTTGACTCAGCTCTCTCTTCACCACGACAGACCGGTACAGCGCCCGCTTCACTGCGGACGCTGCACCTATCCGCCTATCGATCTCACGCTCCAGTTTTCCCTCATTCGTGAACAAGATCCCGAGATACTTAAACTCCTCCACTTGGGTAAGGACCTCTTCCCCGACCCTGATGATAAATTGTGTAGGTGAAAGCCTGCCCAACTTACATCTAAGTGTAGGTAAAATCAGTAAAACTGATCACGTGCCTAAACTGTTACATTTACATTGTTGTATAATCTTTTCAGCTTGTCAGTTACATAACTGGAACAAAATTTACGACCATTTCAATAGAAAAATCGTTTCTGAATCGAAAATCGATTTAGAGTCGTATCGTGACACCAACAATTGGAATCGAATCGCCAGACGCTGAGATTCACACCCTTGGATAAAAGTAGCAAAACTCTGGCTAAAGGTATCAAAAAATCTTACTGAAAACGAAAGGCAGCAAATGCTAGCTAGAAGGCTAGCTAAAAGTAGCAGAACATCTGCTAGAAGCTGAAAGTAGCAAAAGGTTAGCTACTTTATAGCTATAACTACTGCTGTCGATCAAAAACAATATTGTATCAGTATTTTTGTCGATTTAAAAAAAGCATTCAATACTATTGATCACACCATTCTCCTTGAAAAACTGAACAAATATGGTATAAGAAGACCAGCATTACAGTGGGTACTGTATCTAGCTACTTGAAAGATAGGAAACAATTTGAACAAATAAATGATGTAAGATCTGACCTCTGTAATATCACATGTGGAGTTTCCCAAGGCTCTGTACTTGGACCAAAGCTATTTATTTTATATGTGAATGACTTGGTAAATGTGTCAGGACTCCTTAAATGTGTACTTTTTGCTGATGATACCACATTTTTCTGTTTAGGTGAAGATATAGAACAAATGTTGGAATTGATAAAGACAGAATTTGTCAAGATACAAACTTGGTTTAAAATAAATAAATTATCATTAAATCTAGAAAAAACTAATTACATGATATTCAGTAATAAAAAGAAAACTGTTGATGTTCCACTCAAAATTGAGGGTGTTGAGATTTGTAGAGTGAGTGAGGTGAAGTTTTTGGGTGTTATCATTGATGACAAACTGACATGGAAACAACACATAAATTCTGTAAGAATAAAAATAGCTAAATCGATTGCAGTACTGTACAAAGTCAGAGACCTATTGAATGATAAAGCTCTGTATTTGTTGTATAACACAATCATTGTTCCACACTTAATCTATTGTATTGATGTTTGGGGGAATGCGTGTAAAACAATCACAAAGCCTATTTTTGTATTACAGAAAAGAGCTGTAAGAATTATCACTAGAAAACATTACCGTCATCCATCAAGTACATTATTTTATCAACTGAAGTTATTGAAGTTCCATGATTTGGTAGACTATAATATTTTATCAGTTATGTATAGGGCTCAAAATAATGCATTACCTTTAAATATCCAAATGCATTTTGGTAAAAGACAAAGTTGTTATAATCTTAAGGGGACAGAGATGTTTGTAAAACCACAATTCAGAACTAGTTTGAAGGGACGTTCTACCTCAATCCAGGGAATTACCGTATTTTCCGGATTGTAGGTCGCAGCTTTTTATGGTTTTTTCAAGGCCTGCGACCTATATACCAGTGCGACCTACTTATGGATTTTTTTCCACTAGGGGGCAGTACAGGCTGCAGTACCACTTTCGGCCGCTAGGGGGCAGTATAGGCTGCAGTACCACTTTCGGCCGCTAGGGGGCAGTACAGGCTGCAGTACCACTTTCGGCCGCTAGGGAGCAGTACAGTTTGCAGTACCACCTTCGGCCGCTAGGGGGCAGTACAGTTTGCAGTACCAGTTTCGGCCGCTATGGGCGCTAAAGAGACCTGTAGTCTGTTTACCGGTACAGTACCTGCAGACGTGCCGGGGGGCGTTACCTGTATGTGTATTGAGAATAAAAGCCCATCACCCCGGCGTCATCTCTGTGGGGAGTAGGACAGATGCAGCAACAGCGAACAACACGACAACAACAAAAAAACAGTGAGACACCAGCAGCCATGCCTCCAAAAAGAAAGTCATACACGGCCGATTTTAAATTGGACGTGGTGAAATTCGCCACCATTCACGACCATTTCAATAGAGAAATCGTTTCTGAATCGAAAATCGATTTAGAGTCGTATCGTGACACCAACAATTGGAATCAAATCGCCAGACGCTGAGATTCACACCCTTAGATAAAAGTAGCAAAACTCTGGCTAAAGGTATCAAAAAATCTTACTGAAAACGAAAGGCAGCAAATGCTAGCTAGAAGGCTAGCTAAAAGTAGCAGAACATCTGCTAGAAGCTGAAAGTAGCAAAAGGTTAGCTACTTTATAGCTATAACTACTGCTGTCGATCAAAAACAATATTGTATCAGTATTTTTGTCGATTTAAAAAAAGCATTCAATACTATTGATCACACCATTCTCCTTGAAAAACTGAACAAATATGGTATAAGAAGACCAGCATTACAGTGGGTACTGTATCTAGCTACTTGAAAGATAGGAAACAATTTGAACAAATAAATGATGTAAGATCTGACCTCTGTAATATCACATGTGGAGTTCCCAAGGCTCTGTACTTGGACCAAAGCTATTTATTTTATATGTGAATGACTTGGTAAATGTGTCAGGACTCCTTAAATGTGTACTTTTTGCTGATGATACCACATTTTTCTGTTTAGGTGAAGATATAGAACAAATGTTGGAATTGATAAAGACAGAATTTGTCAAGATACAAACTTGGTTTAAAATAAATAAATTATCATTAAATCTAGAAAAAACTAATTACATGATATTCAGTAATAAAAAGAAAACTGTTGATGTTCCACTCAAAATTGAGGGTGTTGAGATTTGTAGAGTGAGTGAGGTGAAGTTTTTGGGTGTTATCATTGATGACAAACTGACATGGAAACAACACATAAATTCTGTAAGAATAAAAATAGCTAAATCGATTGCAGTACTGTACAAAGTCAGAGACCTATTGAATGATAAAGCTCTGTATTTGTTGTATAACACAATCATTGTTCCACACTTAATCTATTGTATTGATGTTTGGGGGAATGCGTGTAAAACAATCACAAAGCCTATTTTTGTATTACAGAAAAGAGCGTAAGAATTATCACTAGAAAGCATTACCGTCATCCATCAAGTACATTATTTTATCAACTGAAGTTATTGAAGTTCCATGATTTGGTAGACTATAATATTTTATCAGTTATGTATAGGGCTCAAAATAATGCATTACCTTTAAATATCCAAATGCATTTTGGTAAAAGACAAAGTTGTTATAATCTTAAGGGGACAGAGATGTTTGTAAAACCACAATTCAGAACTAGTTTGAAGGGACGTTCTACCTCAATCCAGGGAATTACCGTATTTTCCGGATTGTAGGTCGCAGCTTTTTATGGTTTTTTCAAGGCCTGCGACCTATATACCAGTGCGACCTACTTATGGATTTTTTTCCACTAGGGGGCAGTACAGGCTGCAGTACCACTTTCGGCCGCTAGGGGGCAGTATAGGCTGCAGTACCACTTTCGGCCGCTAGGGGGCAGTACAGGCTGCAGTACCACTTTCGGCCGCTAGGGAGCAGTACAGTTTGCAGTACCACCTTCGGCCGCTAGGGGGCAGTACAGTTTGCAGTACCAGTTTCGGCCGCTATGGGCGCTAAAGAGACCTGTAGTCTGTTTACCGGTACAGTACCTGCAGACGTGCCGGGGGGCGTTACCTGTATGTGTATTGAGAATAAAAGCCCATCACCCCGGCGTCATCTCTGTGGGGAGTAGGACAGATGCAGCAACAGCGAACAACACGACAACAACAAAAAAACAGTGAGACACCAGCAGCCATGCCTCCAAAAAGAAAGTCATACACGGCCGATTTTAAATTGGACGTGGTGAAATTCGCCACCATTCACGACCATTTCAATAGAGAAATCGTTTCTGAATCGAAAATCGATTTAGAGTCGTATCGTGACACCAACAATTGGAATCAAATCGCCAGACGCTGAGATTCACACCCTTAGATAAAAGTAGCAAAACTCTGGCTAAAGGTATCAAAAAATCTTACTGAAAACGAAAGGCAGCAAATGCTAGCTAGAAGGCTAGCTAAAAGTAGCAGAACATCTGCTAGAAGCTGAAAGTAGCAAAAGGTTAGCTACTTTATAGCTATAACTACTGCTGTCGATCAAAAACAATATTGTATCAGTATTTTTGTCGATTTAAAAAAAGCATTCAATACTATTGATCACACCATTCTCCTTGAAAAACTGAACAAATATGGTATAAGAAGACCAGCATTACAGTGGGTACTGTATCTAGCTACTTGAAAGATAGGAAACAATTTGAACAAATAAATGATGTAAGATCTGACCTCTGTAATATCACATGTGGAGTTTCCCAAGGCTCTGTACTGTACTTGGACCAAAGCTATTTATTTTATATGTGAATGACTTGGTAAATGTGTCAGGACTAGAGCTGTCATCGGGCCGGAAATCCACGGCCCTACCCTACCCGAGCCCTAAGTTTAATTACCCAAGCCCGAGGGAGCCCGCTGATTTCCTAGAAATCACCGCCCGACCCGACCCTACCCGATTAAAAAAAAAAACAACAAAAAAAAAAAAAAAACACTACGTTTATTTATTAAGCTTTTACTGCGTTCTCCCACTCAGCAAAAGAACTTGATGTTGTTCTTCTTTGTTTTGATGGAGGAGGAGGAGGTGTGAGCGCGCTGCTCGCAGACAGTTTGCTGTGGAAGCTTCAGGAATGTCAGGAATGCGGCAACTTGTTCCGCCGCAGAGAGCAGTGTGCGCGGACGTGAGCGTGCACCTGACGCACGTCAGCTGGTGACATAATTTTGAGCTCGTTAAAGTTAGGCCACAGAAATAATGCAACTCTCTGCAAGTCGTGGATAATAATTTTGCGCTCCAGCACTTCTGCATGACATGTCGCGCAGAAACACCTGCTGCGGACTCAGGACTCCTTAAATGTGTACTTTTTGCTGATGATACCACATTTTTCTGTTTAGGTGAAGATATAGAACAAATGTTGGAATTGATAAAGACAGAATTTGTCAAGATACAAACTTGGTTTAAAATAAATAAATTATCATTAAATCTAGAAAAAACTAATTACATGATATTCAGTAATAAAAAGAAAACTGTTGATGTTCCACTCAAAATTGAGGGTGTTGAGATTTGTAGAGTGAGTGAGGTGAAGTTTTTGGGTGTTATCATTGATGACAAACTGACATGGAAACAACACATAAATTCTGTAAGAATAAAAATAGCTAAATCGATTGCAGTACTGTACAAAGTCAGAGACCTATTGAATGATAAAGCTCTGTATTTGTTGTATAACACAATCATTGTTCCACACTTAATCTATTGTATTGATGTTTGGGGGAATGCGTGTAAAACAATCACAAAGCCTATTTTTGTATTACAGAAAAGAGCTGTAAGAATTATCACTAGAAAACATTACCGTCATCCATCAAGTACATTATTTTATCAACTGAAGTTATTGAAGTTCCATGATTTGGTAGACTATAATATTTTATCAGTTATGTACGTATAGGGCTCAAAATAATGCATTACCTTTAAATATCCAAATGCATTTTGTTAAAAGACAAAGTTGTTATAATCTTAAGGGGACAGAGATGTTTGTAAAACCACAATTCAGAACTAGTTTGAAGGGAGGGAATTACCGTATTTTCCGGATTGTAGGTCGCAGCTTTTTATGGTTTTTTCAAGGCCTGCGACCTATATACCAGTGCGACCTACTTATGGATTTTTTTCCACTAGGGGGCAGTACAGGCTGCAGTACCACTTTCGGCCGCTAGGGGGCAGTATAGGCTGCAGTACCACTTTCGGCCGCTAGGGGGCAGTACAGGCTGCAGTACCACTTTCGGCCGCTAGGGAGCAGTACAGTTTGCAGTACCACCTTCGGCCGCTAGGGGGCAGTACAGTTTGCAGTACCAGTTTCGGCCGCTATGGGCGCTAAAGAGACCTGTAGTCTGTTTACCGGTACAGTACCTGCAGACGTGCCGGGGGGCGTTACCTGTATGTGTATTGAGAATAAAAGCCCATCACCCCGGCGTCATCTCTGTGGGGAGTAGGACAGATGCAGCAACAGCGAACAACACGACAACAACAAAAAGAGACAACAGCAGCCATGCCTCCAAAAAGAAAGTCATACACGGCCGATTTTAAATTGGACGTGGTGAAATTCGCCGTGGTTCACGGGAACCGAGCCGCTGACCGCCAGTACGGGGTCAGTGAGAAGGTGATCCGGGGCTGGAGGAAGTCCGAGGCGGTGATCCAGGCCATGAAGAGGACCAAGCGGGCGAACAGGGGCAGGCGAGCCAGGTGGCCACAACTTGAGGACCGAGTGAGGGCTTGGGTTCTCTCGGAGCGCGCGTGTGGGAGAGGGGTCTCCACCGTCCAGCTGCGCCTCCATGCCATCTCTGTCTCCAAGGACATGGGCATCGCGGAGTTCCAAGGTGGTCCGAGCTGGTGCTTCAGGTTCATGAAGCGCAACGACCTCTCCATCAGGGCCCGGACCACCATGTCACAGAAGCTGCCAGCTGACTACCAGGACAAGCTGGACACCTTCCGTGCCTTCGTGAGCCGACAGGTAAGCTAACATGTTTTGTGTGTTACACGTACCTGTATCTTGCTAAATTTTAATAGATTAATTTAATAAAAAATCGCGCGATCACAGCGAGTTTATTGTCAGTGCGCGCGTTTCTTTGTTTAATGTACGAAGATGTCTCCTTCGTGTGTCGCATGGTACCTGTACCGCTAGCTAAGCTAAGCTAACATGTTTTTTTTTTGTGTGTGTTAAATGTACGGTACCTGTATCTTGCTAAATTTTAATAGATTAATTTAATATAAAATCGCGCGATCACAGCGAGTTTGTTGTCAGTGCGCGCGCGTTTCTTTGTTTAGTAATGTACCGTACGAAGATGGCTGCCTTCGTGTGTCGCATGGTACCGCTAGCTAAACTACCAGTAACATGCTTCTTGCTAAATTTTAATATATTAATTTAATATAAAATCACGCGCTCATAGCGAGTTTGGTTGAGTGGGTGCGTGCTTAATTCTTTGTTTACTTTTTTGTGTGTGTTTAAAGATGCAGTATGTAACATTTTTTATAAACATATTCCTTCACTCTGTCACCATCTCCTGACAGACTGATGCTTTGCCTGTTGAATTTTTTTCTAAGTTCTGCAGTTCTACAGAAACTGCAGACTGAACCTTTAACGCACTTCTTGCTAAATTTTAATATATTAATTTAATAATAATACGGTAATAATAATGAATTGTTTTTATAACGCACGTTTTATTAACAAAAATCTCAAAGTGCTACAAAGTGCAGCTAAAATTACCGGTAAAGGTCAAAAACAAGTGATAAAATCAAGTACCGGTAAGATCAGTGATAAAACAACCAAAAACCATAATAAAATCAATAAAAACAATGATAACATCAACTAAGATCTGAGTTAAAATCATGTGTATCGGTAGGCAGAGTATGGTACGCTCGCTTAAAAATAAAGGTCTTTAAGCCTTGTTTAAAGTCAACCAGTGACTGTGGAGCACTGGTTTAATAAAAATGTGGACATGTGATGTGGACATGTGATGTGATGTTGACAAACAAAGAAACATTTTATGTTGCAGGTCACTTGGTGCGCTCACAGCAGGTCTGTGAGTGCGCGCTCGATTCTTTTAGCCCAACACTAATATCTGCCTTTTGTCTTTCTCACGCCAGGTCCAGACTCATCAGATCACTGGCGGCCATATTATTAATATGGACGAAGTACCGTTGACATTTGACATTCCGCTTGGACGCAGTGTCTCCCAGAAGGGGGAGAAGAGCATCAACATCCTCACCACAGGCCATGAGAAGTCCCACTTCACAGTGGTTCTGGCCTGTGGTGCTGACGGCACCAAACTTCCCCCCATGGTCATCTTTAAGAGGAAGACCATTCCTAAGGAGGACTTCAGCTCCAGGGTGGTGGTGGCTGTGAACCCGAAGGGATGGATGGACGAAGCGATGATGCTCCACTGGCTGACCAAGTGCTTCGTCCATCGTCCTGACGGGTTCTTCAGGACCAAGAAGGCTCTCCTGGTGATGGACAGCATGCGTGCCCACATCACGGACGCCATGAAGGCCAAGGTGAAGACCCTAAACACTGTGCCCACAATCATCCCAGGGGGGCTGACGAAACTCTTGCAACCACTCGACATCTCGGTCAACAGGAGTTTCAAGGCCTCCCTGAGGAAGTTGTGGGAGCAATGGATGATAAGTGGTGAGCACTCCTTTACAGCAACAGGGAGGATGCGGCACGCCACCTTCGCTCAGGCAGTGGAGTGGGTGGACAAGGCCTGGGCTTCTGTGACCACCCGCACCATCAAGTCTGGGTTCAGAAAGGCGGGAATCCAGCCTGCTGGTGCTGAGGCAGAGGACAGCAGTGAGAGGAGGAGGAGGAGGAGGAGGAACCTCTCACCACTGGCAGGCTGGATCCAACACTGGCAGAGCTTTTCCAAAGCGACACAGAGGATGAGGAGTTTTTGGGCTTTGAGTGAGTTGGTATCGTACTGTAAATAATTTGTAAATAAACACCACAAAAACATACCGGGTATCTGTTTCAGTCATCTTTATGTGCAGGTGTACAGGTACCGTAGTACCGGTAATTTCAAAGCTGCTTTATTTAAAGTTTGTGGGTGTACCGGTAAATGTCAAAATGCATTTCACTCAGCTGCACCTCCAGATGCAGCATCTTTCAGTTGCACCTCCAGATGAAGCATCTTTCAGTTGCACCTCCAGATGAAGCATCTTTCAGCTGCACCTCCAGATGCTCCTTCTTCCAGCTCGCCTGCACTGGTTTCCATAGCAACTGCATCTCCCAGCTCTCCTGCACTGGTTTCCACAGCAACTGCAACTCTGAGCAGATCATCTTCAGCTGCAACTGATTTGTACCGTAATCATTTATTAACAAAAATTAAACTGAGACACAGTCTTACAAAAAAGGCAGCCAACAAATATTTTTTTAGGCGTTTCTGTAGTGTAATTTTAATGATGTTGGTGGTATTTACATTCTGAAATACGGTTAGCTGATTTGTAATCATTTATAAACAAAAATTAAACTGAGACACAGTCTTACAAAAAAGGCAGCCAACAAATATTTTTTAGGTGTCTGTGGTTTAATTTTAATGATGTTTGTGGTATTTACATTCTGAAATAAGCTGATTTGTAATCATTTATAAACAAAAATTAAACTGAGACACAGTCTTACAAAAAAGGCAGCCAACAAATAATTTTTAGGAGTCTGTAGTGTAATTTTAATGATGTTGGTGGCATTTACATTCTGAAATAAGCTGATTTGTAATCATTTATAAACAAAAATGAAACTGAGACACAGTCTTTCAAAAAAGGCAGCCAACAAATAATTTTTAGGAGTCTGTAGTGTAATTTTAATGATGTTGGTGGCATTTACATTCTGAAATAAGCTGATTTGTAATCATTTATAAACAAAAATGAAACTGAGACACAGTCTTTCAAAAAAGGCAGACAACAAATAATTTTTAGGAGTCTGTAGTGTAATTTTAATGATGTTGGTGGCATTTACATTCTGAAATAAGCTGATTTGTAATCATTTATAAACAAAAATTAAACTGAGACACAGTCTTACAAAAAAGGCAGCCAACAAATAATTTTTAGGAGTCTGTAGTGTAATTTTAATGATGTTGGTGGCATTTACATTCTGAAATAAGCTGATTTGTAATCATGTATAAACAAAAATTAAAAACTGAGACACAGTCTTACAAAAAAGGCAGCCAACAATTTTTTTTTAGGAGTCTGTAGTGTAATTTTAATGATGTTGGTGGCATTTACATTCTGAAATAAGCTGATTTGTAATCATTTATAAACAAAAATGAAACTGAGACACAGTTTCAAAAAAGGCAACAAAAAAATTT
>JBBPBX010016797.1:0-28579 GCA_038048925.1 Garcialebias charrua | reverse complement strand
CGATCATCGTTGTATAAAACCAGTGTTATTTATACAGTACGGTCTTGCAAACGTATACACAGATATTAAACAACGTCGGACGAAACACAACACAATGGAAACGAAGTTATCATACACTCCCGAAAACATAGAGTACATGGTGCTAAGGACCAGCAACCAACCTGTTCCGCTCCAGGACATTATGGCCTACGTACAAACAAAGTGTAAACATTTTCCATACACGCATCTCGTATACACGGATACGGTCCAGGTTCCCGTATCTGTAACGAGACGAGAAGAAGGCGACGTGAAAAACATGTACGCTAAGTACCTGCTACTCTGGACATGTCCATACCATCTCAGTCTGGTTCATTTGAAAGAATCAGAGGTGGATTAAACTTTTACCCAGTATTGTTTGGCACATTTCATCCAGTGAGAGTTGGATCTAGTGTGCCTAAAAACAAAAATCAAGATCATGTCCTGTTGAGAAATAATGATGTTATAGCTATTTGGATGAAACTCAAAAAATGGTATTATGCACAAACTCATTTTGTAATATCCTGCATGACCTGTTCTCACTTTCTAGTATATCAGTTACTACCGCTTTCAACTTTACTTCCTTATCTGTTAAATTGGCTGAGGTATTTCTATTTCTGTTAGCTAAAGTTTCTCATTTATTGCAGCCATCTTGAATTGGGTCAACTACGTACTAAAGTTAATCAGTTTGTAGATGTACCATATTTTTGGCATATAAGTTGCATATGTTTGTTGCCTAAATTGCATATCCTGCGACTTATACGCCAAAGCGACTTATTTATGTTTTTTCCCATATTTATAACACGATTTTTGACTGAGATCTGACCATTTTCATTCATTCTGACTGAAAATATTGAACATTACCATTTTCAACCGGTAGATGGCACTCGAGTAGAATGGCATGCTGTTGTGTCATGTAATAGGTAAAAGTGGCTAATAATGACACAATCAGCTTGCCATAGCCTTCCACCTTCGTCCATCTCACTTGGAGCAACCGTCAAATCAGCTTCATTTTCTGCGCTGCCCCGGCAAAATGCAGCTGAATTGACCATTGAAGTGCATTTATTAAGTAAAAGTTCAACTGAGACACAACTTTACTATAACGTCGAGCAAACAAATAATTGTTTTAGGTGGTTATCTTGTTAAATTTCAAAGAAATGCACAACGAGTCCTCCTATGCACGCTCCTACTTCTGCGTATCGGCTTTTAAAATGCAGCTAATTTGCCCGTCAAAGTGCATTTATTAAGGAAAAGTTAAACTGAGACACAACTTTACTATAATTTCAATCATAGAAATAATTGTTTTTAAGTGTTAATCTTGTTAAATTCTTGTTAAAGTCCTCCCGTGCACACTCTCGTGGCCACCATTTGGCAGGCAATCGATTTTTGGCACAACACCGGCCCACATTTCCAATTTGTCAGCAGTGACGCATAATAGATGGGGACTTACACGGCGAAGCGACATATATTTGGATTTTTCCACTTTATTAGACATATTTGGACTGATGTGACTTATAGGGCGGTGCGACGTGTACATCGGAAAATACGGTACATCCAGTGATGGAGCCAGGCCATTCCAAGCTTTAAGAACAAATTGGATCTATTTTCAAGTTAAAAGTTAATTGTTTTGAAACCATTTTGTTCAGGCTGGAGTTTTGTCTGATCGTTGGACGGCTGCTGCAGGGTTAGTTATGGACTTTGTTGTTGATGGGTGTGTATCTGTTTGGAGGCAGAGCCTTACTTTTTTCTCCTTGAGCTGACTCAAAAGAATCTGGTGCCTTCGGCCGCCCTCCCTAATCGTATTCACCAGTGAAAGTGAGCAGCTGTCTCATCAAAGCTCATGTGTGATTAGCGTGTTTTGGACCTAATGTGCGCTGTGATTACCTCATTATTAGCTGCTGCTGTGTGTTTTTATTGAAGCTCTGCAGCGAGTCTTCCCCGCTGGAGTCAAAGGTTTTCGCCTCCTTCAGAAGGTGCCTATCTCACTTACTGACTGACTCTGAGTCCCTCGAAGTCAGACTAATGAGGTTCCTGTCCACTAGTGGATGGACAGGGGAGCCCGGGCTTCAGACTGCCTGTCTGTGTGTGTGTGTCTGAGCCAATGAGAGGGAGGCTTCAGGCTTCAGGCGAGCTGTCCGTCTGCAGAGAGGTGTTGTGGTGGTTGGGATTAATGATTGAGCTCAGTGTAGCTAACCTGTCTGTCCGGTTCAACCTGTTTCTGTAAAAAAAAAAAACTGGTCCTCCTGCTTTTGCCTTTTATTTAAACAGCAGCCACCTCGAGCCTAAATGACATTAATGTCCGGATCAATAGAGGTTTACGCCGGGTTTTCTGGGGACTCTTATCAACCAGCAAGGTGAGTAATTACCATAAAACCTGCTCTACAACTGGGTGAGTGAGGTCATATTGAAATGGAGTTTACCTGAGGACGCTGGGGCATGATCGCCAGGTGCTGTTGAAAAACATGACACCGCCGGTGAGGGTTTGTTATGGGTGCAGTGTAACCGGGGGAACCAGGTGAAAAAGATGAGGTCACGAAGGGATTTTTTTGTTTTGGTGCAGAGCGTGCAGCTGAAATGATCCTCACGCAGGCTTCTGTTGTCCTTTGCTCACTTTGCGATCTCTGTAAATAGACAGAGCTGGGCGCACACACACCCATTTTGTCCTGAAAAGCCTCTCTCACACACATCCGCAGGTGAAGGGCGTATCTCGTGACGTCACGCTGCAGTGGGGACGAGCGCTACAGGAAGCTCTGTTTTGTGCCATTCAACGTGAAGAGAAGTTTATTTATTTTTGTAAACGGCTGCGAACGGTTGTCGTCGCAGCTAAAAGTATTTTGGAGTTCGTGTTTTACCTGAAGGAGCCGTCCAGCTGTTGAGGAATGTGCGTGTAATGCACGGCGCTGAGCTGCGGGGGAACTCAGGTGCTTTTTCTTGTTTGTTTTCCTGGGCGCAGGTGCAGCAGCTAATGTCCAACAGAAGTTGGGTTTCGTGGACGCGCTGAACAAAAACACGTTTAGGGCAAACAGGACGTATACGAGACTGCTGCTCTTTTTATTTCTGCACGCCACTAAAACACTTTTACTTCTCATTCCCTTCTGTTCCTCCCCACATCTTCCTCCTCCCGACTGTCCGGCTCTGCAGGGGAGTCGAGCCAGGAGCTGGGCCCCCCTCCGTCGGTGGACCAGGCGGCCAACACATTGATGACGCGGCTGGGTTTCCTTCTGGGAGACAAAGTGAGCGAGGGGCCGGCCGGCACACATTACATCATGGAGGAGCCTGAGGCGAGACAGGTAACGGCGTCACTAATGCTAACCTACTTTTACCGTGTAATTTCAGGGCTCGGTTTTCTCAGTTAAAAAGTACAAGTCTTTGTTTGCTCAAGGATGTGCACTTGAGTCAGACTTACTGTTTGTAGCTAGAATGACTTTGCATCATGATGTAGAAATAAAGCCAGCGCTGTGACGCGACTCGGCCATCTGTTGGATGTTCCTCATGCAGTTTTAATTTCTTCTCCGCTATTCTACTGACCCACTGTGCGATCTGACATTTAACGGTCCTCTGTAAACACCGCTCGGTTTGCCGACTTAAACTCAGTCTAACGTATGACCAATTATTTTAGGGCGGAATTTTTTTTTCCATTTACCCTTTATTTATCCAGGTAGTCTCAGTAGCTGTGTTTCCATCCATTTTCATTTCGAATTTTGAGCTACCTCGCAAATATGTAAATACAAATTAATGCAGATCAGAAGTGTTTCCATCTACTGGCTTGAAGCGCTTCTTCCAAGCCGCGCACAGCGTCATTACGTCAGACGTCAGCGTCATTACGTCAGACGTCAGCACTGCGCATGTCTACAGTAAACAGGAAGTAGCGGTTGAAAACAGAACCCGGCCACACATCTCGTCAAAATGGAGAGAATATTTCAGGTACGTGTTGCTATCGGGCGAGTTGTATTTATTCTGTCATGCCAACTAGTTTTAGCGATGTTACATGTTGTCCGGAGCGGAAACAGCTGAACGTCACGTGACGTGAATGTTCGCTACGTCAGAAATGAGTCGGAAAATGTGTTTCCATCTGTCGTTTAGCGCATCTGCTCGGTTGCGAAGATCCCAAAAACCACCTCAAGCGAGCGTATAAACTTTTTAGCGCATTTCAGGAAGTAACCTCGCATTTTGCCGTTTCCATTAAGCTTTTCTGCTGCGATATTTCAAAATGCGCAGCTAGAAACCTTGATGGAAACACGGCTATTGAGCCACGAGAACTCATTTTCAAGAGAGACCTGTTTAGGGAGCACTTTTCACCTTTTCCACCCACTTTTTTTTTAATGTTAATACCGGGGCTTGAACCGGCGATCTTCCGATCACAGGCCCACCGTCTCTAACCACTGCGCCACCACTCCCCCGCGAAAGAGTCGTCGTATGTAAACAGTCATGAGGAAAAGAAAGTCCGATCTCTTTCCATTCAAACGTTTCGAGACCTAATAGAAATGAACGGGTTCTAAAACGATTTAAATAAAGACGGGTTACAAATGGAGGAGCTGTGCGTGTAAAACTGAGTCCGGCCTTGCTGCTTCCGGAAGGTTTAAGAGGTTCGGTAGCTGCCAGGTTCTGGGGGGAATGGTGGCGCAGAGGTTAGAAAAGGTGGGCCTGTGATCGCCGGTTCAGCTCCCTGACAGACAACATCAAAATGTGGGTGGGACGGGTGAAACATCCACACCTGCCTCCACCCTCATTTACGCCATTCTGGGCCCTTTATCAAGCCCCTTAACCCCCACCATCTGCTTCCCCAGGCACCCTAGATGGCCACTCTGCTCCACACAGAGGGCTGTGGTAGCTCAGTGGTCTGTGGTTGCGTCTGGAAGGACATACGGCGTAAAAACAGTTGCCAAGTCTTCACGCAAGAAGAACCGAGCAGCTGATCAAATGTATTAACAAATTATCACCGGTGCAACAACTTCTATAAAATCAGGAGCTTTTACTCCTTTCAAGCAGACAGATGTGCCTAAGCACAACCCCAAGGCGGAACAACATCAGCAATGACTTATAAGAATTAACAGCTGCTGCCCACCAACGTTGGAGGGGTTAAAGTTAATTTCCGAACTATTTAGAGTCCATCATTCTACTGAACGATAAAATTCAAGACGGCTGTCGATCTTTGTTTGTTTGTTTGTTTGTTTGTTTGTATTTCAAACACCAATTCAATTCAGTTTATTTATATAGCAACAAATCACAACAAAGTTGTCTCAGGGCACTTTCCAGGAACAGTCACTTACATAGAAAAGTCCATTAGTAAAGTTCTCTGTCTAAGGAAGCAGCAGACTCATTGAATCTTCACTTCATCACAGTCTCCCATCCTGTGCAAGCACATTGGTAACAGTGGAAAGGAAAAACTCCCTTTTTAAAAGGAAGAAACCTCCAGCAGAACCAGGCTCAGGACAAGCGGCCATCTGCTTTGACCGGCTGGGTTTGAGAGGACAGGAAGGAGAAACAAACGAACACAGAGTGGCAGGTCCAGGTGTAGGTGCAGGTGTACCTGAAAGACAAAAACATGCCAAAAATAGAAAAAATAATCACAAATACAAAACAAAACTATATACAGTACAAGCAGTCATTTTAGGCTAAGAACAGAGAAGCACAAAGGAAAACGTACATAAAATTAAGACGTGCACAAATATCACTCCACTGTTTATTTAGCTCACATGTCAAAAAGGAGCGGGAACATCTTTCCCAGACATCCCTGCAAAATTACCCCAAGGTCAGACCATGCACTGCTCAGAAAATTACACAAGGTCCAAGAGTTTTATCTCAGGCTCTACTGGTCTCAGTTAGCAGGTCAAAGGTTATTAGGTCGTGACCGGACAATTGGAAAAAGACTGAACAAGTATGGCTTGTTTGGAAGGGTTTGCTAGAAAAAGCGTCTTCTCTGTCGAAATAAACACGTCAGCACAAATTACAGATGGTTTGTACAGATCAGACCAAATTACAGATGTTTACCCATAATGCACTGTAGCATTCTTAGGAACTTATTTTGATTTTATTGAACTGATCAGACCACCTTTGTCCCAAGATTGTAACATTATGTTGCATTAAATGCAAAGAATGTTAGAAACAGGCCTCAAATGTTTATATGTTTGTTAAACTTGTGTTCACAGTTTAGCTTATTGTTTTTACATATTTTTATTGTGCAAATAGGACATTTACAGAATTGCAAACCACATTAATTTTTTGAAAATAATCTGCATCCCACCCCTAAAAGAATATGTATCAATTTAAAGTGTGGCAGGTGTGTTCCCAGTTCATGCTCACAACCAGCTAATCACTTCCATCAGCAATAAGCTGAAGTCCAGCTGCCAAGTTGCTTTAGATAAATTACTATCTTCTAATATGTTACGCCTCAGCATCGTTGTGCGTTTGATTGATTTGATTCCTGCGATGAAAGATTGTGCTCGGGCGCTTGAACAAGCATCCAGTTGTCTGATTCAATCTGTTTTGACTTTTATACTCCTGCTATCCTCGTTTGCATTTGTTTGTTTTTTTAATCTTCGTCTGTCAGGGTTGCCAGATCAGAAAGCCTGTCGGTAAATACCCTCCAACGCAACACTTCACATTTAAAATTGATCAGTGGTTCTTCACAGCAGATACCATCTAATTAGATTTCTGTACCGTTTGTTCCCAGTTATAAAGTGTTGTCATGTAAAGCCACTCTTCGTTACGTTCCTCCACCGTAACCTTTCTATTTGTGAATTTGACAGTTGTGCAACAAACAGCTCCTGGCGCAGCAGGCTCGCCGCAGCTGCCCCGCTTTTTTCTATTTTAACCTGATTTGACAGGAATGGCTTTTTTTTTTCTCCCCCAGACCGTGGGAGGAAAGCAGTTGCAGCTGAGAGACTAAGAAATAGGGAGGTGGGGAAAGGAGGGGGGTCAACCTGTTGCCAAAGCAGGCAAAGCTATGGGTTTGCACTAAAACAGTATAAACGATTAGTCTGATGGACCGCCTGTGCTCGATGCGAGCGCCGTTGGAGTGGTGGGGGTGTAGAATCTGAGAGAGGTTTATTGAAGCAGCTCTTTTTAGAGACGTGACTCACATCAGCACCACGCTGCATCTCACACACAATACAACTTATTGTGCACGTCTTCCCCAAATGATGCTTTCCGTCACGTTTTATTCACTTACCGTGAACGAGTGGCAATGATTTACTTGATGCATGTTAAGAGGAAACTTCTGTTCCCTTTACTTTCCGTTGACTGACTTCAGAAGACACACTATTGCAGAATATATTAAAATATTCTGAATTAACTGGAAAAAGTTGCTTTTTTTGATGTGCAGTGAATACATGTGGCTTTTGCTATTCTGTAATCTTCAGTTACTTTATTATATTTTAAGGTCCTTTACAAAATTGACTTACATGTTAATCGATATTTCAAAAGAATAAAAATGTGTTAGATTTAGCGCAATGGCTCATTTTCAGCCGTTGTCCAAATAATAATAATAATAATAATAATAATAATGAATTCAATTTATAACGCACTTTTCATTAATGAAAATCTCAAAGTGCTACAAAGTGCAACAGAATTAAATGTCAATAAAACAAGTAAAATCAATAACAGTATCAACTAAGATCAAAAGTAGAATCATGAGGAGGTAGAGTATGCTCGGTTGAAAAGAAAGGTCTTCAAGCCGCTCTTAAAGTCAACCACAGACTGTGGGGCTCTCAGACAGTCAGGAAGAGAGTTCCACAGGTGGGGGGCAGCCACACTGAAAGCCCGGTCTCCCATGGTCCTTAATTTGGTTCTCGGAATGTGAAGGAGATTACTGTTCTGTGACCGCAGCGACCGGGTGGATGAGTATGGAATAAGAATATCCTTCAGATAATCTGGTGAAGCTCCATGTAAGCATTGATGTGTAATGAGAGCAGTTTTGTACTGAATTCTGTAGGCGACAGGAAGCCAATGAAGGTTATGGAGAATGGGCGTAATATGTTCAAATTTACGAACTCTCAACAACATCCTTGCTGCACTGTTTTGAATATATTGAAGTTTCTGAAGGTATAATAAATAATAATAATAAAAGGAGCTAATGGGAGGGACAGAATTTGAAGAGAATCTTCAACATAAGGGTAATAACAAGCATGGATGTTCTTTTATGTTGAAAAATCTTTAATTTGCAAGAAAAAAAAAAGCCAAACTTTCCATGAATAAATGCTTAAATTTAAAAGTCAAAAACTTTAATATTCCCTGAAAATCATAAATTTATAAGAAAGGCAAAGCTTCCAATGCAAGATTTTATTTTTTTAATAAAATTTGCAAGTTTGCCACTTATCTTACATTTCAGATGTTTTGTTTTTTTTGATGGGGGGGGGGGGTTAATTTATCATTTCAATGTTAAAAAAATGTATTTTCTTGAAAATGCTTAACAATATCAAGGTTTTTATGTACCGTATTTTCCGCCGTACACGTCACACCGCCCTATAAGTCGCATCAGTCCAAACATTTCTAATAAAGGTGGAAAATCCATAAATATGTCGCTTCACCGTATAAGTCACATCTATTATGAGTCACCGCTGACAACCTGGAAATGTGAGCCGGTCTTGTACCAAAAATTGATTGGCTGCCAAATGGCGGCCGCGGGATTGTGCACGGGAGGACTTTAACAAGAATTGAACAAGATTAACACTTAAAAACAATTATTTGTTTGCTCGAAATTATAGTAAAGTTGTGTCTCAGTCTAACTTTTCCTTAATAAATGCTGCATTTCAAAAGCCGGTTCGCAGAAGTTGGAGTCTACAAATGGACGAGTCGCTGTGCATTTCTTCGAAATTTAACAAGATAAACGCCTAAAACATTTATTTGTTTAATAATAATAATAATAATTAATTCAATTTATAACGCACTTTTCATTACTGAAAATCTCAAAGTGCTACACATATATTGAATGCTACACACATTCATAAACCGGTGGCGGCAGACTACCATGCAAGGTGCTTTCCAGTCCTACCGGGAGCAACTCGGGGTTAAGTGTCTTGCCCAAGGACACAACGGCACATGGTGCGGGTCCCGGGAGTCGAACCGCCAACTTTCCGATCGGGAGACGACTGCCCTTACCACTACGCCACGGCCGTTGTTTGCTCGACTTTATAGCAAAAGTGTGTCTCAGTTGAACTTTTACTTAATAAATGCACTTCAATGGTCAAATCAGCTGCATTTCATCAGGGCTGCGCAGCGAAATGAAGCTGATTTGACAGTTGCTCCAGGCGAGCTGTATGACGGTGACATTCTATGACAAGCCAGTTGTGTCATTAATAGCCACTTTTACCTATTACATGAGACAACAGCATGCCATACTACTCGAGTGCCATCTAGCAGCTGAAAATGTTAGTGTTCAATATTTTTAGTCAGAATGAATGAAAATGGTCAGATCTCAGACAAAAATTGGTTCATAAATATGGGGGGAAACAACATAAATAAGTCTTGTTGGCATATAAGTCGCAGGGTATGCAAATTAGGCAAAAAGTTGTGACTTATACGTCGGAAAATATGGTACTCCAAACCTCTTCACAAGATAAAAAAAATAAAGTTCCACTACTATGAAGCAAAATAGGAAGAAATGTAGGATATCTTGACTTTAGCACAAAACGGCCGGTGTAACAGAAAAATTCTTTTTGACACTAGAAAGTGTCCGAACTTTATTTTATTGTTTCAAGGAAGCCTTTTTCTGGTGTTTGCATATTCATCTGCTATTCAGTTCTTGAAAGAAGCACTTTGTGACAAATCTTGCTGTGAGGAATGCTTCCAACAACGTGTTAACATTTTCAATTAAAAAGCGATTGCAAGTTCTGAAGTTAATATTCAGGCAGATAGACATCCTCCCTCTTGAAGGAGAATAAATATTTATAGCAGAAGCCCACTCTATCCTGGTTTATGTTTCTACAAGGCTTCTATACCATCTTTCATTTGACGTTAGATTTCTGCTGCAAGACCTCACCAGCTGGCAGAACAAGGTGACCTTAACTTGCAGAGGCTGCAGTTAATTGCCTTTCATACTCCTGTGCCCCTCGCTCCCAGAATAGATGCAACGTTACAAGTTTAGTAAATTCTCCTGCAACTCTTAGGGTCAGACCTTCACAAGTTGAGGGTTATGGTCAGACCTTCACAAGTTGAGGTTCATCAGCAGGATCGAAAATATTTACTGCTTGAATTCAGACAAATAAATTGCCAAAATCTCTTCTCAAGCTTTACTTACACACCGTATGTGTAAATAGTCTTTGTCTATACAATAACGTGAATTGGCACTGATTTTCTGTTTGGGAATCAATGTATCGACAAACGACACCTTGACTTGTAGAAACGAATCAAACCCCAGAATTAATTGACTGTTCATTTTATCTCAAGAGCAGCAACCTCCGAAGGCCTCCAGTATTCAATTGACAGACGAGTCGATATGAATGTCCTAATAATAATTAGTTTCAGCACCGTTCCTGAAGGTCTGCTGGATACAAGACACTGACTGCTTTGTTCCTTCAGCCTTCCTCCTTCAAATTAATCTAGACTAAGACCCGCCTGGAGCACCAGTTGGCCCCTCCTGTTCGTTCTGCGTTCGTCCCGCTGTTGACCTGATCTCATCAACAGCTCCGTTAAGGAGAGGCCTCCTAGTGTTTCTGTGTCGGTGTCTAATACAAACACTTAATCACTTCCTGTGTCTTCGCACGCATCTTGGACGCTGCCTGTGTGTCTCTTTTTGCATAAGAGTGGATCTGTGGGTGCTTTTATTTTGTCCCCTGTGGTTGCTGGTCTCCTAACCAGAGCTGACATGAAACAAGGTCCCTGAAGGGCGCCAAAGAAAATACAGGACTGGGAAAACAGAAATACTTACCGGTAGTATGTGTGGGAGGTTCCAATACATTCTTTTTTTTAATTCAACTGAATGAAATTAAAGATTTAAAAGGAGGATAGAATTAGCAAATGGTTTGTTGGGGAGGTCAAGATTATGGTGTTTTATTTTTGGATTCCAGTTTTCATAAATCAAGGCAGACATTAGCCAGTTGTTTTTGTTTGTTGGATTTCTGATGTATGGTAGTCCCTCGATTATCGTGGGGGTTGCGTTCCATACACCAATACAGTACAATGGGTGAAAACAGCTACGTTTGAACTCTATACTTTATTTATTTTAGTATACATATATAAAGGCTTTATAAACCTTTTCCACACTCTTGCAATGTTCTAAACTCTTAAACCTATGTAATTTTAAGAAAATACGTTTAATGTACTGTGCAGTACTGCAAAATTTTACTCACCAGCTCTTCAGACCAGCAGCTCTGTGCCGGTTCGGCAGACATACCCTGCAGGGACAAAGCCCACCGCCTCGTCCAGGTTTATGTGCACGTGGATAATTGATCTTCAGGATTGTTTGTGACTTTCCTGCCAGTTCTGTAAGCTTATCAAATCGATCATTACTTCTGACATTGCGTTGCAAAACTTTCCCTTCATTTCAGCAGAGAGCAGCGGCTGGCAGCACTGTTGGCTTCTGGGTAGTGTAGTTTTTTGACAAGTGTTACAGTGTAGGCCCAGAGCCGTATATATAGAGAGTTCTGACACTCTTTGATCTCGCCGAAAGGCGGTCAATCGTTCCAAACGGCTATGGAAACCTTGTGGAGCTGCGCCCTCTGGCAGCGACGGAGCGCTACTGCAGGCAGCTTCAGACTGTAACCAGAGCCATGGAACGAATCGCCCCCTCCATGACCCACGTGACTTCCGCATTCCATTCTTACAACGGAACTCTATGGAAGTGTCGCAACTCTCACTTTATATGGCTCTGTGTAGGCCTATTGAAAGAAAACTACAAAATGGCTGCGCCAGTCCAAGGTATTTATTTATTTATTTATTGTTAACTTTTTATCCCGTACGTCCCAATCACGTGAGTAATATTAAAGTTGTTAATCGTGTGTCGTGTACCGTATTTTCCTTTGTAAATGTTGCACCGTTGTATATGTCGCACTGTCCAATTCTTGCCAAAAAATTGGAAAAATCCATAAATAGATCGCACCTGTGTATAGGTCGCACCTACGTCACAGCCGACGTAACGAGTCATCCACCGCTGACGAGCCGCGTCACCGCTGAGTCAACCCGGCAATATGGACCGAGTGTTTAGCTCTGCTGCTAATGTCTGCCACAGGAGAGTCCGTCTCTGAAAACACGAATAAAAAATTGAATGTCATCTCAAATTTTTCCTCCAAGACATAGTTAAGTACAGTAAAGCTCATATACCGGTAATTACACTCTGTAAGCAGAAAAAATATACACCGATTGGTTTCGAAGCTATTTATAACATAAACAGAAATAAAACTAGAAGCTAACACGAGACAAGTCCGTCTCTGAAAACGCGAATAAAAAATTTGAATCTCATCTCAAATTTTTCCTCCAGGCCATAGTTAAGTATACATTAAAGCTCATATAATTACATCCTGTAAGCAGAAAAAATATACACCGATTGGTTTCGAAGCTATTTATAACATAAACAGAAATAAAACTAGAAGCTAACAGAAGCTATGCTAATAAAATATCTTTTTTTAATCTCAAACATCTAATAAAGCTACTCACTTGTAAACGTCAGTACTGTGATTACATTCTGTAAGTTTCAGAAAAATCCGCTGAGTGGTTTTTGAGCTATTTATAACGTAATAAACAGAAGCTACCTGAAGCTATGCTAATAAAAGATCAGTTTTTTTAAACTCAAACATCTAATAAGCTACGCACTTGTAAACGTCCATACTGTGATTACATTCTGTAAGTTTCAGAAAAATCAGCTGAGTGGTTCTGGACTTATCTTGCAAACAAACAGCAAACAAACAGAGCTAACAGAAGTTGCATCCAGACCAGGAGGCCGACAGTCAGTCCGAGCAGAGGAGCTTTGTTTCTGACACATCAGCTGGAAACGGTCGGTGTACTCCTCTGGAAGTGTCCCCTAGCGGCCGAAAGTGGCACTGCACCATTTTCTGCCAAAGTGAAAAAACGGTCATAACTGAGGCAAAAATTGGTCTAAAAATATGGAAAAAAATCCATAAATAGGTCACACTGGTGTATAGGTCGTAGGCCTTGAAAAAAAACACATAAAAAGGTGTGACCTATATACCGGAAAATACGGTACAATCTTATGTTGGAAAAATCGTAAAAGAGCGAGTAAAAAGTCGAACCGCAACGTAGTGAGGGACTACTACCGCTATATACAAATGCAGATTTATTCATACCCCTCTACAATAATTGAAAAATAATTTATATGACTAACCAAACAGCTCCAGTTTTGTTTCAGCAGTCCCAGAAACTTCTCTCAGAAACCTTCAGAAACCCTCGTCAAAATGCATTTTGAAATGGCTTTTTAGTATTTTTCTGTCAACAGTGTTTCCCTCCTGGATCTTCTTCCGTGGAGCCCATTATGAGTCACAATGTGACTGATGGTTTGATCAGAACATGACCTAGCTTGACCTTGGAGTTGAACCCAAATGGTTTCTTTGAGTCTGATAAACATGGGGTTGCATTTCTTCTTGCGTCCAGATCCTGGGTAGTTGGCTACAGTCTATGAACTTTACAGATTTTAATACTTTTGTCAGCTCTGGCCTTTGTTTTCTCTGCTCCATCTTCAATGTGGTTCACAGAATAATCCCAAATTACCCAGTGGCTGTTTGTTTTTGTTAAAATATAATGTCTATTGAAAAGCTTGAAGGCACCTGTGGTACAAATTAAGTAATTATACATCTTTCTAAAATAAACAAGTCATTCCTTTTTACATTTTATTATTTACTCTGTCGCATACTGAAGGCATGCAAATATACTTTAAACAAGAGTATTTTAGCAGTTTGAAAATAATAGCAACACAACAAAACAGAATCTGAAATGGCTTAAAGCCAAATTTGTTAACATCCAAAGTAAAGTGCTACAACTGGTTTAATTAAAAAATATAAATAAATCACTGCAAACAATGACTACCTGTAACCTGTTGTCATCATTCTTGTTTCTTGTAAATGAGTCCTCGAGGCTCAATGGGATTAACCTGACTAAATAAAGGTTGAATGAATTTGTAGATAGTATGGTCTTTGCTTCTTTATTTGTGGATTTTAGACTCGTTCTTTCTGGGAAATACTTGCCCATTGTGTATTACCTGCTTTTAAAAATAAAATACTCATAGGTTTTTAGCCTGTAATGTAAAGGTTAAATGTGCATTTTTTTAAGCGTGTTCCTGTATACAGTATTGAGCTCCTTTTAAAAAAAAATATTTGTTTCTTAGATTCTCTCAGAATTGTATTTTCTTAATTAAATTATAAACTGAAGAAACAACTTCCTGATAATATTCTTATATCTTTTTTAAATTATCTCCTGCTTTGTCGGCATCAATTATTTTAATTGTAAAGCTGTTGGACAGATGCTTGGAAGAGCTTACAAGGTTTGATCATTCATTTGATAAAAGCTTTGACTCTTGTAACTCTTTGCCTTCTCTGATGACGACATGTTAAAGCACCAACACACTATATACCGTATTTTCCGCCGTACACGTCGCACCACCCTATAAGCCGCATCAGTCCAAATATGTCTAATAAAGTGGAAAAAAGCCATAAATACGTTGCTTCGCTGTATACGTCACGTCTATCATGCATCACTGATGATGCGTCGCGTTTGTGACGCGTCAGCAGTGACCACCCAGAAACGTGGGCTGATGTTCAGAATCAGAATAAACTTTATTGTCATTGTGCCGAGGTACAGCGAGAACATGTACGTACAGTCGTCCAAAAGATGGGCGGAGTGCATGAAGCTTCTGCTGTAAAAGCGCGGCCCTCTTATTCTTATTCATTATTGTGGTTTTTATTATTGTTGTGCCAAAAATCGATTGGCTGCCAAATGGCGGCTTCGAGAGCGTGCACAGGAGGACTTTAACAAGACTTTAACAAAATTAACACTTAAAAACATTGTTTTTTTGCTCAAAATTATAGCAAAGGTGTGTCTCAGTCTAATTTTTACTTAATAAATGCACTTTGATGGTCAACTTAGCTGCATATCACCAGGGCGGCGCAACAAAATGAAGCAGATTTGACGGTTGCTCCAGGCAGAACGAAGGTGTCATCAATGGCAAGCCGATTGTATCAATAGCTAGTTTTTTGATACTTTGTGCTAGTTTTTTGATACTTTGTTAAAAAAAAACAAAAAAACTTTCTTTTGTTTTGTTTCTCTCTTTTGTTTTCTATTGTTTATTGTTTGTTTGTTTATTGTTTATTGTTTAAGGAAATTCTACCACTGCTGTTCATTGTTCTTTAGTTTTAGCAGGTCGCTTTCGTAAATGAGCCCATGAGGTTCAAAAGATTTACCTGACTAAATAAAGGTTGAATGAATGAAAAAAAAAAAATAGCCACATTCGCCTGTTACATGATACATACCATACTACTTGAGTCCCATCTAGTGGCTGAAAATGGTAGTGTTCAGTATTTTCAGTCAGAATGAATGAAAACGGTCATATCTCAGCCCAATTTTTTTTTTTTTTATGAATATGGGTAAAAATCCATAAATATGTCGCTTCAGCGTAAAAGTCACAGGGCATGCAAATTATCCAAAAATCGCACCTTATAGGGCGAAAAACACAGTATGTTCTGAGACCAGGGTTAATATCATCTGAGAGCTCAGATTTATTTTTGTGACCAAACTTTTGCTTGGTGCTCTTCCCCCTTTATCTTCTCGTCTTCATTTAGTAATGAAAAGGAGTCAGAATCCCTCCACTACTTCCACATTTATAAGGATTTGCAAAACAGTGGATATTCATTCATTCATTCAACTTTTATTTATACAGGCTAGCCTCGTTGAGTCACGGGGACTCATTTACAAGAGGGACCTGTCTCACTCACACCAAACAACCATCCACTCTCACACTCACACCTAGGGTCAATTTAGAGTCACCAATCAGCCTAACAAGCATGTTTTTTGGTCTGTGGGAGGAAACCGGAGTACCCGGAGGAAACCCACGCATGCACGGGGAGAACATGCAAACTCCACCCAGAAAGGCCCCGGACCGGGATTTGAACCGGCAACCTTCTCGCTGAGAGGCAGCAGCTCTACCAGTTGTGCCAACGTGCTGCCCACGTTATGGATATGATGCAGAATCTCAGTTTGGTTATAAAACAGAGATGGTGCATTGCCATGTCACATTTAATTTAGATTAATATATAAAAACACAACAAAAAACAGTTGGACACATGTAAAACAGTATTTTAGCACCACATAGATTTTTTTCCCTTCCTAAGTAAATAGTTTTCAAAAATTGAAAGACCTCCTGCAAGCCTGGAGAATTATCAATCTACTGAATCTTGAAAGAGTCAAAGAAAGTTTAGCATCTTGGAAGCAAAGAATGAAAGAATTGTGGGCAGTTTAAAACTTTTGCATATGTCGTATATTTCAGGGCAATGCTACAAATTATATGATAATATGATACAGAATGTGTTTGTGCATGTGTGGGAGAAACAATCTGGAGAATGATTGACTTCATGTTGTGAAAGCAACAGGGCGGCGGAGCTTTTTGAAAACAGCAATATTGGAATGACATTTTCCTGCATGAGTCGAATATTATAAAAGTTCAAGCTTTGCACTTCTTTTAATTCATTCCCACTTGCACTGTTAAAGCCAAAACACAAGAAAATATTTAATATATGCTTGTCTGTTCTCAGGGCCCAAACCAGAGGATCAGCCCCTGCTCCACCCTGACCAGCAGCACGGCCTCTCCACCTGCAGGCAGCCCCTGCTCCACCCTCCCCACAGCCATGCCCGGACAGACTGGGAACAAGGACTGCGCCTACGGTTCTGTCACCAGCCCCACCTCCACACTGGAGAGCAGAGACAGCGGGATTATAGGTGAGGTCTGGATCCTCCTAAACCAGATGTGCTCAAGTGGCTATCTGTGGCACCCAAATGTGGAGTTTATTTGAAATGTAAAGCTAAAAATCTTTAAAATTTGTGCTTTGGGTTACTTAAAAATAATGTTTTGAATGCTTTTCTTAAAATTTGAGCAATATTTAATTTACAGCTTAATGCAATTGGGTTCCTAATGTCCTTGTGTGAGTTGCAAAGGCTTGCTGCTTGAGTTTTGAATACTTTCAATCAAAGAATTTATGCGACAAATGTTATTTCAAAATAGTCACAGGTTGCAGGCATCTTGAACCCTTCTCAGTTTTGTTGCGGATGTCTCAAACCCATCTCAAGAGCATAAGAGCTGCGTTTTGATACCTGCATGGGAGCTCCAAGCTTAAAAAACCTGATGATGATAAATAATATTCAATTTAAAATAATGTCTACATCTGCCTGTTTTCATATAAAAAGTTTACTGTAATTCATAAACCTGAGGGCGGCTGCCAAAGGGGTTCAGCAAAATAATGTGCACCACCAAGGCTACAGTTTTGCAATCGGTGCACGTACTAAGTAATAAACACTGAAAGCACGGCCACAAAACTTTTTGGCTGCAAACACACAGAATTCTATGAACCTGCAATGAAAAATTTGTGTAATTTCTTGAAAAAATTGGATAATTTTGATCAAGTTGGTACCTTTATTGGAGAAACTTCAGTTTTTTAGCATTATAAATGCAACAAATAGGGTTGTGCGGTAATACTGTTATAAGATGTATCGCAGTACCCAAAAATAGCAACAGTATTGCTTTTTATGATGTCTTTAAAGATATATAATGACTTTGATTACCGTAATTTCCAGACTATTGAGTGCACCTGCTGCTGTTTGGCGTATTGTTTTTGTACTACTAGTTCTTAGCGTATTTTTAGTTAACATTTTTCTTAGTTCATATCTTAGATCTTAATACTGTTTTTCTTTTACATTTTATACTTTTGTTGGATGTAACTGGGACCCTGTGTACACAATTTCATTCCACCACATGTACCTCTTGTAGTGCGTATGACAAATAAAGAGCCTTGAATCCTTGAAAATAAGCCACTCCCACTAAATTAAATAAATAGTTGTACATATATGAGCTGCACTTGTCTATAAGCTGCAGGGGTCCACGTTGTAACATGAGATATTTACACAGAAATATTTTTAAACTTTTCATTAAATATGTAGCTATAACTGGCCTGGTTAAAACCAGACCCTTGTTCTTCACTTCACTTCGTACTAGGGTCTGGACTTTCTCCATTGAGAAACGATTCTTGCTGGAGGCGTGGCCTCTGCCTGAGGAACAAAACCATTGGATCTTAGAAAAATTTTGAACAAGGAAAGCATTCTGCTCCCTCCCCCTCTGTGCTCTGCCGAACTTGACATCAGCTCTGCCCCCTGCTGCATTTTCTCTGGCTGCCGCTGCATATTCTGTGTTTATATGTAGGGGTGCACCGATTTCAATTTTTTGGCCGATCACCGATTACCGATTTTTAGAAAGTCTGACCTGCCAATTCCGATTTTGGCCGATACCGATTTTCAGGTGTTAAAAGGTCAAAATGCACCCTAAACTTTCAGGATTTTCCAACCTTTGCTGAGGCATATAAAATCGGTAGATAAAATTGGCTTCTCATTTAAAGATCGGCCGATCACCGATCTCCCCAAATTAAGGAAATCGGAGCCGATCGATCGGCCGGCCGATTTATCGGTGCATCCCTATTTATATGTTAATAAAACGTTCTAATAAAATAAAATAAAACCATGTAGTGCTGGTCTAGCACACCAGAAGACCAGAAAATATGCAGGGACTCGGGCAACAACGTAAAACCCTAGTTTAATTCTCTCGTGACAACCTCAGTCATTTCCTTATTCTTTGCACTCAGTGGAGAGAGAGGAGGAGGGAGCAATCACTTGACTTTTGGCAAAAAAACAAAAAAACTCCAGATAAGGGATTAAGAAGGGGAAATTAATACATTTGTGTCACATATAAAACAGTCCTGCATCGCTTTGCATCGCTTTGAATGAGAACATGTGAATGCTCGCTGGCTGCGAGCTGGGACAGGTGGGGGCGTGGGTTAGGGGCCAAAAACTCTGTCCCTTCTGTTCTCTGATTGGTCCAGTCAAAAATCAGCCGGAGAAATCGTTGTCTATGGGAGAAGTCCCAGACCCAGCAGTGAAGGGAAATGAGAATTGAGCGGAGCTGCGTAGGAATGGCGAGGGCCAGGCTAATCTATAACAAACACAAAGTGCATGTTTGTGTTTTTGTTTTTTTCTGAACTGTGCCTGTAGCAGAGCAAGTTAAAAAAGTACAGTTGCCTATCAGGAATCATTGATCGCTAACTTCATCTTGTGTCCCGAGATGACTTCTGTTGTGACTTGGCACAATATAAATACAGTAAACTGACTTGAGTTGAAATCTTCCTCCTGCGCACTGCGCCCGTGAGCTAGTGCTGTCGTCTTCATCATGTTTTCCGGGTGTAATGAGGCTTTTTTTTTTTTCCATTTCATTAATTTATTTATTTAAATCAGGACAACGAATATTAATCGGCATGTCAGCGATAAGCATAAACGTAAATATGCCGGAGTTAGCACAACAGCTAATTATATATTAAGCTAAATATACAGGTAGTCCTCGACTTACGACGGAGATCCGTTCCTACACTGCGTCGTAAATCGAATTTCGACGTAAGTCGGAACATACGTAAATACTTCACCTTATACGTACAGTACTATATTTTACCAAGCACTTAGCCTATCCTAACACAGTACCATACATAATTATCAAAACACACATACATTTGGGAGCCATAATGAAGGGGGAAAAAGAGTTAAATTCCTACTGGTATGCTGGTGAAGCCGTTCCTCCGTCCCTCCTCCTTATTCTCCATTGCGTTTATGTCGTAAAACCGCCATCCAGCTCGGTCCATCCTCCGTACGTATTCGTTTACGATGTAAAACCGCATTCACAGTACACACAGTAACAGTAAGTTGTACTATTCACAGTTTTGTTTTGTTTTTTGAATGTCCAGAGGACCAGACTTAGCTTTTTTAGAGAGTACAGGGCAGCTGTAGCCGCCGCAACTAGTAAAACCGGAAACTGCGTAACTCGGCTTTTCAAAATAAATAAATAAATAAATAAAAAAAATATATATATAATTTTTTAATGGGAGATGCGTTGTAACCGCGAAACGTCGTAACTCGAGACCGTCGTAAGTAGAGGATTACCTGTAATAAGTTTTGGCGGCACGAAGCTCATTAGCCCGTCAAAAAATGTTTTAATAAAAAAATCATTTTATAAATTGGCTGCAGTTTTGTATAAGCCGGGGTGTTCAAAGCATGTGAAAAAAGTAGCGGCTTATAGTCTGGAAATTACGGTAGTTGGTGACTTAAAATTGCGAGAAAATGGGCAAACTTACTGAATCTCAGTCTAAGTGACCTGCGAGTTTTGCAGACTTGTTCTGAACGACTAGCTTTAACAAACTAAACCCTAGTTTTGTGTGTGCAGATTTAAAAAACTGCGTTCTTGCCCATGAACAGTATTTTGTTGCCCAATCTGCGGGCTGGCCTCCCAGTGGAAGATGATTCAATGTCCTCATTGTTTTGAGTTTCTGCGCATCATCTGAAAGACAGCAGGAACTCGATGATGTGAGGCGGTTTTAGATGTCGGAACAGGCGCCGGTGTTGTTTCCTGGCAACGCCGGCGAACACCTGCAGCTCGAGATGAACAGCGTTACAACATCAACGTAACATTGATAGAAAGCAGCAGTAAATGGATGTGAAAGCAGAGCAGGTTGTGGTGGGTGGGGAGAGAAGAGTCCTGAAGAGTTGTGTTTTCTCTTCCAGCCACTCTGACCAGCTACTCCGAGAACGTGGAGCGAGGCGGCAAATACAGCGAGGGCTCGCGGGGAAACCTGAAGCTGTGGCAGTCTCAGAAATCAGGCATGGACTCCTTCCTGTACAGGGTGGATGAAAACATGACCGCCTCCACCTACAGCCTAAACAAAATCCCCGAGCGCAGCCTGGAGAGCATGTCCTCCCACTCCGCCCACTCCATCCCCTTGTACCTCATGCCTCGTCCCAATTCTGTGGCTGGTGAGTCCCTTCCTTCTCCCCTTCTTCTCCTGTTCATAAAAAGGGTGGCAAATGTTTGTGAGGGGCCTAAACGAGGCTGTTTGCAGGTAATAAGTCATGCACGCTGTGTATTTCTCCTAAACGGAGCATGTTTGCTGTGAAAACCGGATTTTTGTGTCTGTTTTCACTCACGCTACATCCTGTTACTGAGTCCTCTTCTCTCCTTTCAGCCCTTTCCTGTTTTCTTGGAGGATGAGTCATTATTTCATTAATGGAGTTCTTTGTTTGCAAAAAAAAAACACTATACTGTACCGACCATACTTTCAGATTAATGGATATTTTAAAAGGTTTTTAAAGTGAAGCTAAGTTTGTTTCTATTCCCTAAAATGGTTGGCAATTCAGTAGGTTTCCATTAAGTTCTTAGTAACTGATATGTATGTGCCTCTACTGAAAGGTGGAACATGGAGAATTGTGATTTTATCCACGATTGTCTGTCTTTTAGCAAAATATTTCATGAACAGCCGGGTGAATTTTAATGAAAATCTCTATAAACGTAATTATTAGATAAACATCTACAGCTGATTTCCTTTTCAGTTCAGCCCAGTTCAAGATGGCTGCCACAGCTAAATAAATGTAGCAAACACAAAAATGGCTTTAGCTGATTAATTTTTACAAATATTGCACTAGAATTTGAAGTGTTAGTAGCTGAGAGTCATTCCCAACATGTACTCTGAGTGCTAACGCATAGCCTGACACCTTGTGATAACAGATGGTATTACCGGTATCTGTAGTGTTGTATTTTTAATATTTGACCAAAACTACTTCAACTCCATGATTTGCTGGTGAAGATTCTCAGTCATCCAGGACATGATAAAATCAAAAAGGCGTTCAATACAAGATCAACTGGACTTTATTTGTTGCAAAAGACGTTTCGACCCCTATCCAGGGGGCTTTTTCAAATTGAATTGAAAAAGCCCCCTGGATAGGGGTCGAAACGTCTTTTGCAACAAATAAAGTCCAGTTGATCTTGTATTGAACGCCTTTTTGAACTCCCATGATTTCTTAACGTAAAATGATTTTCAGTTTAAAACTCTGGCATGAAGTTTGTCTCCCCGGTTTGTCTTTTTTGGCTGTTTTTTTTATGTTAAAATAGATGATTGTTGCCTAAAATATCACACATCCTGAATTATTACGCTGCAGTTTAGTTTTGCATTAATCTTTAAACCGGTCATATTTTTATATAATCTGTAAACTAATTCAAAAGTTTTGATCACAATAATCTAAACCTGAGATAAATAAGCCTATTTTTTTTAAACTGTACCTTCTTTTCTATTGTATTTTATTTTATTATTAATTTTCAGCATTACTTCTACTTAAATGTTTAGTTTGGACTTTTTCAAATGAGCTTCTGTGAAGCACTTACAAGCAGTGATTATCTTACCTGTTTTAGATAGCTTTTCAAAAGACCTCAAATTGGAGAAATATTGTTGAAATCTGACCAGATTAATGAGTTAATGGTTAATCTGAACAGAGCCAAGACCGAAGTGAATTGCTGCCATCTTAAAAAAGTATCCAGTCTTTAAAATATGATAGTGGTTTATGCAAACACTGTTAATAAAGTTTATTATTATTATTATTATTATTTTATAAATGTTTTTACCACAGTCCGTTTTGGATTGCACAGTTATTCTGGCAGAAATACACTATACTAATATATACAGTGGTCCCTAATTTATTACGCGGGAATCTGTTCTCAGTCCCCCTGCCATAAGCGGAAAAACTGCAAATTAAGAATAGTCGCACAAGTAGTAAGTAGTAGTTTATTTTAGTTTATACATGTATATATAAAGGTGTTTTAAACCCTTCTCACACTCTTGCAATATTCTAAATCAGAGGTGCTCATTAGGTAGATTGCGATCTACTGGTAGATCTCTGAGGTAGTACTGGTAGATCGCAGCATGACATTAAAAAATTGTCTGTTCAGTGCCCTGAGATTAATTATTTTGTGAATTGATGCTATATAAATAAACTGAATTGAATCTTAGAACATCTTTACTCAGCAAACACAACAGTTTAGGTCAAAATACTATAATATTAAAGCCACAGTACTATAGTTCATAATTTCTTATCTGGCAACCCGACTGACATAAAAACTACAGCATTTTTCATGTAAACCAGCTTATTTTTTGTTTATTACCCCCAATAAACGTTGAAAAATCACTATTGTTTCCACAGGTTGTTTTCGTGTAAATGGGGCCTTATAGTAGGTAGATCACTTTGACTTGATCATTTCAAAAGTAGCTCGCATGCTGAAAAAGTCTGAACACCCCTGTTCTAAATAATGGCCCTCATTCACGAAAATGTTCGTATTTTTATCCTAAATTTCTCCTACTTTTGTTCGTACGAAGCGTTCGTACGAACATGCCACGTCAGATTCAACAAAGTCTTCTATCCTGAGGAAACGTGTGTAAATGGGTTGCGTAAATATGATGAATCCCACCTGTTCTAAACAGCTGCGCGTGCACGCGGAGGTCATTTACATAATTCCCACCCCTCAAAACACCATATAAGGCCACGTTTCCTGCCTTCTGACAGCAGGAAGTGTCCATTCATTCAAACTCAAGAAGTAAAAGGAGGAACTTCACGCGTTCGGAGATCTGCTCTCAGTCGCGCTGTGGCTAACCCCCCCACCCCCCCGCAAGTGTCGGATGGTCAAATATCTTTAATTTTAGTGTACTGTGTTACATTATAGTTTCACTTATTCAGAAGAGCCGTGGCGCACCGCTACCCCCCACCCCCCGCAAGTGTCGGATGGTCAAATATCTTTAATTTTAGTGTACTGTGTTACATTATAGTTTCACTTATTCAGAAGAGCGTGGCGCACCGCTACCCCCCACCCCCCCGCAAGTGTCGGATGTGTTTTTGAACAGAAGCATTTTAAAATGTCTCGAAACTACAGTTAACATCATATTAATATTGTAGTGCATATGTTTTGTCTCCCGTGGGTCGTACAGTATCAGAAATCAAGAATAAATGGTTTGATCTGAAAATGGCTTCAAACAAACGTCTCGCCGCAGCACGGACAGGAGGAGATCAAGGAATACTGTAGTCTGCGAGATGGTGGACAATAAATGCCACGCTGCAAGACGCGTGCCAACATGTTTTGCAGCACAAATGGGTCATGCGCGCACCTCCTGGTCAGCGCGCAACCACATTCTGCAGGTTATATTTCGAATCAGATATAATAATCAATTGCTCCGATGGTGTTTGGCACAAGATCAGTCTTAATTCGTACTTGTTCTGCGGCGGTGTATGGGGATTTTATGTACCTGGGTGTTAATATGAGGAGCGGCTTTGATGACCAAGGGGAGCGCACGACTCACTGAAGCCTGCGCGACACACCAGACAAATTAAACTTAAAATTATAATTCTAATTCAAACAGAATAACCTATTGTCAAGAATAATTATGGTGCGTGATTTTTTTAAACCCAAAATATTTTCTAAATAACGAAATATGAAGTTATTAGTTAGGGAAATCCATCTGGATAACAGCGGACCGACTGCTCCTAAAATATACGACAGGTCCGGACCACTCGTAAATTTTGTTCGTATCTGAAAAAAATCGTAGGATACGAAAACATTGTTGAATGCCACAAATGATCCTAAATCACTCGTACGCACAGTTTAAGAACAAATCTGTGCGTACGAACGGTTCGTGAATGAGGGCCAATGTTTCTAAACTGTAAACGCTCTAAAAGAGAACAGAATGTCATGATCTCAGCTCTCTGCCTCCGGCTGCACTCTTGGCCACGCCCACCTTCACTCTGCATGGAGAGCAGCTGATCAGCTGCAGGAGGAAGCTTCTCCCACAGCTGTGGGCTGCACACACGTGCTAAAACATTTAAAATAATTTATTTTAAATAGAAAACCCATGCCAATCATGCGGCTTATCCATCAATCAGCCATTGTGTGTCATGCCCAATCTTACTTTTGAAAAACCGCGATAGAGCGAGTCTGCGAAAGACGAACCGCCAAGTAGCGAGGGACTACTGTAATAGAAATGAAGTTATACACCAATTTGCTTCTGCAAAAAAACCATAGAATTCAGTGCAAATAATGTTAGTGTAATATAAAATTGGCAGCAATGTTGAGGTTTATCAAGTAATGTTTGCACAAACCACTTTGAAGTTTTAGACTGGAATTGCCCAGCCAGACTAGATAATTGATTTTCAGTTTGATCAAAACGAAGCTCCTTGTTTTCAAACTTCATAAAGCTGTCTGCATCAGGTAAGACATTATTTATTCATAACCTTCCACACAACACACTTCGAAACATCTGAGCTTTTGCTTTAGGACAAAAAAAGCTCTTTGCTCCAGCTGGGATAGGGTTGTGCAAAAAGTTTTGTCAACTACTGTACAAATCTACAGCGTCCTTCAACCCTCTGGTGTGAACTGAACCTACAGAGCTGTGAGAAACACAGTCTGGGAAACGTCTTCTGCAGAATAACAAACTGTGCAACGTCACAGAGGAAAAGCTTTTGAACGGCTAAAGGAGCTCCCGTTCATGTTTCTTATTGTAGCTGCTGCAAAACGCTCCCAAAAGTAAAACTAGAGAAACTTTATTTCCTGCAGAAAAAAAGAAAAGAAAAATGCAGCGTGAATGCTGACATTTGCTGAAATATAAACATCAACTGAAGTTTTGGTGCTGGTTGAAACATTTTGAAGAAAAAGAAAAATCAGAAGAAATGTGGAAAAAACACACAGACTAAAAAAGCAGTTAAAAAGATGAAAGGACACAAAAGGAGACAAAACAAAAACGACACATTGGAAGATAAAAAGGGTGCGTAAGGAGACATAACAAGAGAAAATGAACTAAAAAAAACACAAAGGGAATCTATAAGGAGATGTAAAAAATGAAAAGGACATATGAGAAGACTGATTTGACACTACGGACGACATAAAAAGACAAAGCTTCTTCTTTTCTTTCTGTCTTTTGGCTGCTCCATCGCGGAAAAAACTGATTCACGGACGACCAGGTGTAGACTTGGTCCAATTTATTACAAATAGAACAGTCAGAGCCACAGAGAGTCGATGCATCACAAGTACACAACTGGTCCTGTCTGATTTCTGACCCGTTCTGACTAAAGCAAAGTTGTTGGTTTTGAAGAACCTCCTGATTGCAGCCCGCCAACTCCCTCCCTTCATCCAGCCCAGCCATTATCAGCCGGCTGCAGGCAGAGACGCCGGGGAGTCGAATCACAACATTAAGGAAATAAAAAGATGATGAACCCTTGGCTGTCTTCCTACAGAGAGTCACATCAAAAATGATTATGAAAACATTGTAATATAATTCTGACAGGGATTCACGATGACTAAAGTAATAAAAGGTTATTCATATTGTGAGGTAATATCTAATGTATCAGGAAGCGGATAAATAATATGTTTTCATCACACTCCCTTTTTTTTCAGGGATGAGGATTTGGCACACTAACGACAGACCACTGGAAAAACTGTGGGGAGCTGATGGGGGGGGTCATGCTGAAGGGCCCACAGTAGGACAAATGAGGGTGGAAATACATATTGTCTGTTTTTGTCAGGGGATTCAAACCGCAGACCTCTCCCAATCACAGGTTTACCTTCTCTAACCTCTGCTCCATCACTCTCCCATACAAGAAGAACGAATTAGGACTAGGGATGCACAATATTATCGGTATTGTATTGGCTGATGTTGGCGATAAAGTTAAATATCGGACATCGGCCATTACATGAAAATAACTCCCCGATATAAAAGGCTTCTGTTTTAAAGGTTCAGTATGTAATTTCTGGAACATGCAGGAACTTAGGAAAATTTTGAACAGAGACACGTTTCTGGTCCCTCCCCCTCAGAGCCATATATGGCTCTGAGGCTTGCTCTTGCCCTAGCTCTGCTGAAATTCAAATTCAAGCTCTGTTTTTATTGGCTGATTCAAATTCAAGCTCTGTTTTTATTGGCTGGTTACAAAATCTGTTTTTATTGGCTGGTTAACGGTGGGTCACTGTGGCTTTTTAGAAATGCTTTTAGAGAAGCAAGGGGACAATAGTTTTTTTCAGAGATTACTTGTCTAAAATCAGTATGTCAGGAGGTAGTGACAGAGTGAAGAAATATGTTAAAAATATGTTGTTAGAAAAGTTACATACTGAACCTTTAAGTTAATTTTTAATTTAAGAAACGGTCAAGTATTAATGTACTACTACTTATGCACTTTTCACTTGTCGCTTGTGGACAGATCGAGTTTAGATTTGTGAAAATTTACAAATTTGCTCAATTCTAATGTTGTCGTTGTGTTAGAAAGAATAAATGTCGTGAATAAATTTGACTTTTAACTAGAGATGCACGATATTGGATTTTTGGCCGATATGTCGATATGGTAATAATAATAATGAATTTAATTTATAACACACTTTTTATTAACAAAAATCTCAAAGTGCTACAAAGTGCAACAAAAATCAAAGATCAAATAAAAGCAAGTGATAAAACAAGTAAAATCAATAATGATATCAACTAAGATCAAAGATATAATCACGTGGAGGCAGAGTAGGCTCGCTTAAAAAGAAAAGTCTTTAAGCCGTTTTTAAAGTCAACCAGTGACTGTGGAGCTCTCAGGTAGTCAGGGAGGGAGTTCCAGAGGCGGGGGGCAGCCACACAGAATGCCCGGTCTCCCATGGTCCTTAATTTGGTTTGAGGAATGTGAAGGAGATTACTGTTCTGTGATCATAGAGACCGGGTGGATGAATATGTTAAAATGTATTCAGCCGAGAACCAATACCGATATTTTCTATACGCTCCTTTGTCAGAACATATCCCTCTTATTTAGGCTTATTTGCTACAAAAATTGTGTAACGGCTGTAAGAGCTGGGGACATATATTCAAAAACAGCCATATGATATGCATAGCACTTTAACTTATATTAAATGAAAAGTGTTAAATGTTATTTATTAGCATTAGTCACCTGTGATGCTGTGGAGGCTTGTTCCGGGTTCCTAGCTGCAGTGTGGGATCCTCTGCACTCCTGTGCATGAAGGACAGACTTTTTAAGTTCAAAGTTTTTGTCTATCCATTAATCCATTAGTAAGACTAATCATGCTAACGAGGCTAACACGACATCCAAATGTCTGTGGTAAAACTCACCCAACAAGTTGTGCTATATCGACTGTTAGCTTCTCAACATCGTCGGAAATGACCGTTGTAACTTGGGTAACTACGTCGGAAAAATATTTCCAAATGCAGATGATGTAGTGATGCTCATCGTAGTCCACAAATGTTCGGAATCTGACATCCTCACCAACGAAAAATAAAACTTCCACACCGCCGACATTTTGAATATTCCTGTCTGCCGTGAGATCGGGTGACGTCGCCGCGTTGTGCTGCCGCTGCAACATCATCACGTTGTGCTTCCGCTCCAGGCAAAAACAGCTCCTTTTATATCGACAAGTTATTTTAATGGAACGGCTGATGGCCGATATTGAAAATTAACATTAATATTGGCTGATACAGATGCCAGGCCGATAATATCATGTATCCCTACTTTAAACCTAATCCATGTTGAAGTG
>JBBPBX010016796.1:17312-41223 GCA_038048925.1 Garcialebias charrua | reverse complement strand
AAGTTGCAAGGCATGCAAATTATGCAAAAAATTTTGACTTATAGGGCGAAAAATACGGTTATTCTCCTTACGCCATGTTTAGACTGATGTCATAAAAAGGCTGTAGCCACTGATAACGTGACAAAACGTCACTTGACAAATGTTTGGAATATCTCTTACAATGATTTTGTTGCTTGGCATGTTGCTCTCATGTAAAGGCTAAAGCTGGAGTGAAGTGTGTCACTTTTAGTGAGCACAATGCCCAACGAGGTCAACATATGTAGACACTACTGGAAGACAAAGGATCCAGATAAACAGAAAAGGGTTGTGACCTAATTACTTTCTTATGATAGTGGTAAAATAAATCTTCTGTAAACAGAACAGGAAGAGGTCAACAATAGTCTGGTTTCTCTCATAGCTGTCGATGATGTGGATTTTAAAAAGATGAATGCAAATAAAGTGTTTGTCTACTTTCTTTGCAGAGATTCAGCTAAGAAGACTGGTGTCGTGCTCAAATCTGCTGGGAAAACCAAAGCAGCTCTGTCTGAACACTGAAAATGTGCAGCTAAAGATAATTGATTAACATGTTTCCTTGCAATTGTTTAGTTGTAACAACAGGTAATTATAATTTTACAGGGTCAAACTATTTGCAACATGTAACTTTCACACTTTTGTGCAGAACAAACAAATGACACAAAGAGTGCTATCTATGTGAATTATTTTGAACAGGCGAGCTGTTTTCCTGATTGACTTGCATATTTTTACATAATTGCTCATGGCTGTTACTAGTGTGTGCATGTGTTTGTTTTTTCTATTAATAAAATACTTCAAACCTCTGTATGCAAATGAATGAAACTCAGGAAGTAATTCTTGGACGTACATTAGCAACTGATTAGGCCCGAGCAGCTAAGCGCTGCAAAGGCCTATTGTAATCGCTCTGTTTAGGCCTGACCTGCAATTTTTTCCACCATATTAATTGGCCTTTTGGGGGCCTTTACATATCCCAAAACTCACCAAATTTTGCAGACGCATCAGGACTGGTGAAAATGTACGTATTTTAAGGGGTGGCAAAAATTGCAACAGAAACGGCTCGAGAGCGCCACCTAGAAATGTTCAAAATACCCTCTGCAATGGCCTTAGTTTGTCGTAGAAGCATGAAATTTGGTACACTTGGCCAATTAGAAAACCCTCTGGCACTAATGTTATACGATAAATAGGAAGGTGGCCATTTTGGAATGCTGTCCAAATTTTCACACCTTTTGGGCCATTTAAAGGTGCTATATGTAAGTTTCTGTAGAGCGCAGCACTTAGAAATATTTTCAACAGGGAAAAGCATTCTGCTCCCTCCCCCTCAGAGCCATATATGGCTCTGTTCCCCCGTGGTCTGCTGAACTTGAGATCAGCTCCGCCTCCACTGCATGTCCTCTAGGAGCCACTGCGATATTCTGTGTTTATATGTTAATAAAACGTTCTAAAAAAATAAAATAAAACCATGGAGCGCTGGTCCAGCACACCAGAACACCAGGAAATCTGCAGAGCCTCGGGCAGCCACGTTGAACCCTAGTTTAATTAGCTCAAGACAATTTCATTTCCTCATTCATTCCAGTCAGTGGAGGGAGCGGAGCAGAGCGAGGAGGAAGCGACTTTTGGCAAAAAAAATAAAATAATCCAGAAAAGGGATGAAGAAAGGGGAATTTAATACAGTACATTTGTGTCACATACAAAACAGTTTTGCATCGCTTTGCAATTCTTTGAATGAGAACGTGCTGCGGCCGCTGCGGGCTGACAGGGGGGAGGGGGTCGGGGTGTGGGTTAGGAGCGTGAGAAGCTCTGTTTTTATTGGCTGGTTAAGGATGGGTCACTCTGTGTTTTTATAAATGCTGATAGAGAGGCAAGGGGACTATAGTTTTTTTCAGAGATTACACTACTTTGTCTAACATCAGTCTGTCAGGCGATAGTGACAGAGTGAAGAAATAATAAAAAATATTGTTAGAAAAGTTACAGACTGCACTACAAAACTACATACTGAACCTTTAAAGCTTCTGTATTTGAACAAGCTCCTCCTAGGGATTCCGTTCAATCGGTTTCAAACTTGGCCAGTTTTTTCATAAAGCATGGGGGACCAAAAATTATCAAAACGGTTTGTTTCGAAGCATGCTGAAGGGCCGGGGCGACATGTCAAATTTGGACATCTCGCCATGAAAAACGAAACGCTAACAGCTCCTACACGAAAACTGTCTAATACATGAAACCTTCAGTGATTGATTCACACCCGGTCCCCTGCAAGACTGAATGGTCAAATCATGACATCACTTAAGCCACGCCCCCTGACAACAGGAAGTGTAAAGTTTTACATTGAACGTCCCAATCTGACCCCTGTTACCTAATCAGGATGACAGTGTGTCCAGTGACCCAAGACATGTTGGGGTAACTTGCGTTCTTACTTTTTCGGGTGGATCATGTGGGCGTGGCGACGTGGCAAAGTAACACGTAACGCCGTCGCCATACGTTTGGTTCTAAAATCCAAAGATTTGACCCGAGGAGTTCAAAAATCAGTGTGATCGATCATTGCCCGACCCTTGAACACTAGTACACCTCGCTGCAGCCTGCAGAATGGGGCGGAGACGGACCATTGTCAGTCCCGGAAGCAGAGGCGGCCGCCACTAGAGGGCGTTAGGGGCGCCGCCCCTCCTGGAACCTGCAGCTCTTCACCATTTGAAGATTTAATTTTTTTATATAAAAATGAAATAATAAAATAAAAATATTTTGAAATATATGCATATATGTTTTTAGTTGTGTAGGATAAATAGTTTATGAGTAATGATGAGTTGTTTGTTTTAAAAAATGTTTTCTGATTGTGACGTACTTCCAGTTCTCCGCTGGGCGCCGCCTGCAGCTTTTCCATTGACTCTAATTATAACAGCGCGCTAGCGCATGCGCAGTTATGCCCCATATTTCCAAAATTATTGGACTCTTCAGGGCGCAGTTTTCGCCGCTCTCGAGCCTGGACTCGTCTCGTGATCGCTGCAGATCGCCAGCATGTTTCCGGTTCGAGCCGAGGAGGGAGGACCCTCTCTGGACACTCAGAGCTGATCACACGCAACTAAAGCGACGTTGAAACAGCAGTAATTATTAATGGTGCCTTCTACACAGGTAAGCAAGTAATAATTAGTGAGTTTAATAAATCGCTAAGCGCACATGAGCAAACTAAGTGAGCTGATCTCATCTGTGTGTGTGACGTGGTGTGTGTGGGTGGGTGTTGCGGTCAGTCACAGAGTAGCCAGCAACTAGCTGTGCTTATGAACGTTGTGGTGTACTGTACAACATTATAAAAGTTGCTAGTTATAAACCCGAATGTCTGAAGATGACTCCTGTCTGTCCATCTTCAGCTCATGAACTGTTTTACTCCTCAGAGTGTCTGTGTTAACTTTTGTCTCGTTTCGTTTTGCAGCAGTTGCAATTTTTCTGATGAATAAATCTGAATGAATAAATAAACTTTAGTTTTAGTTTAGTTTAGTTAAACTTTAGTTTCATTATAAGTTGTGCTGTTGTTTCAAAGACACTCTAAACTTAAAGAAACCAAGTAGCAGAAAGATTTAAGCATTAAATAGTTTGAATTTTTCATGTTATGAGGTATATTGTACAACATTATAAAAGTTGCTAGTTATAAACCCGAATGTCTGAAGACGACTCCTGTCTGTCCATCTTCAGCTCATGAACTGTTTTACTCCTCAGAGTGTCTGTGTTAATTTTTGTTTCGTTTTGCAGCAGTTGCAATTTTTCTGATGAATAAATCTAAATGAATAAATAAACTTTAGTTTTAGTTTAGTTTAGTTTAGTTTAGTTAAACTTTAGTTTCATTATAAGTTGTGCTGTTGTTTCAAAGACACTCTAAACTTAAAGAAACCAAGTAGCAGAAACATTTAAGCATTAAATAGTTTGAATTTTTCATGTTATGAAAGAGTGATAATATAATTATTTTAATTTTATTTTAATATTATAAAGATCACTGTGGATGGGATGCAATTGAAATAACCTAAATATTATTATTTATGTTGTATTAAGAAAGTTAAAATGTGATTACATACTTATGTGTACACTACAAAGCACCTCAAGCAATGTGGAAAATGCTAAAAAAAATTACATCATTAATGTGCCTTCTGTACTTTCTTTACAGAAAAAAATCCACACAACACCTTCATCTCTACACACCGGCAGTGATTATTTCCAATCTACCACCTGTGTAACAGACAGAGAGACAAGAGAATAATGTTTAAGGGAACAAAGGGGAAAATATTTGCTAATAAAGTTTCATATTTTGAAATATATAAAACTAGCAACAAAAAAGTAAGCTGAAATTAGCACAAAATATGTAAAAAGAACAATAAAGTGGTCATAGTGTTATGATTTCAAAGGTTTACCCAGTTGGTAATGAGACCCAGAACGACACAAGACGAAGAGGTGCAAAAGTAACAGTGTTTATTATTTACAGTGCAAGTCTATATACTGTACACATGTACAGGGATCTTCTGGATTTCCTGGAAGATGAAACAAACTGTCAGAAAGGCTTGACTATAAGGCTATTTCAAGATGATTGATCTAGTTTTGTTTGTTATTTTCCTTAGTGGTGAAGTAGTAGGTGACAGGCTCTGCTCCTGTCATGTTTTTTCATGTTGTTACTCACTCTCCCTCTGAAGGCTCCTTCTCATCCCTGCACCTCCTTCCCTGTCAGATGTCCCACAGGTGTTCAGTGTTTAGTTAATTACTTTGGTCTGTATTTAAGTGTGGATTCTGGTCTTTGCATTTGTTGGGTCATAGTCATTTTCTCCCTAATGTCTGGTGGAGCCATGAAACACATCCTCATCATTTTGTAAGTAGCTACTGCACTGTCAGCCTTTTGTTTTCATTATTAAAGTGTTTATTATTTTACACTCTCCGTCTGTGAGTCCTGTTCTGCCTGCATTCTGGGTTTGCTTGCTCACCAGAACCGAATTGTGATATTATGACCCGATCAAACCGACGCAAGCCCCGCAGGCAGAACAGCGGACCCGCTCAGTGGCTACCAGATACGGACCCAGGTCAGGATGTGCCGGCAGTGATCCGCATGTTAGGATTCCGGACAGAAACCATCAGAAGGGATCACAGCCCAGAAGTAGAGATCCTCTCATCCCCACTTTTGGTCAAGGAGGAAGAACGGAGGAAGCTCAGAGGCGGCCGCGCAGCTTTTCGGCCGTCTCCCTCCCCCGCCCCAACACTCGGTTCGATGTGGTCCGACTCGGACGAGGACTCGGACGAGGACTCGGAACCAGATGTGTTCTGGGCGGATCTGGTACCGGCACTCAGTCCACGTCACCGCCGGACTGAACGAGTGGACATTTCCGGGTTCCAGCCCCGCCCACCGTCAAACTCTCCATGCCGGCTGTCAGAAAAGCCGGGGAAATTTCCAAAGGGGGTAGCGTGTGTCAGCCCATGTGCCGGCCCAGCTGACAGCGGTTCTGACAGGACTACGGGAAGGCTGGTGCTGACGGAGGAGGCTGCGCGCCCATGCGCTCCTGTTGCAGGGAGCGTGGAAGTCAAACGCCCCTGCGTGCCTGCAGTGAGGGGAGAGGACGTCTGCAGCTCCAGTGATTTGTGGAGCAGATTTGTCGCAGCAGAGGAAATAATTTCCGCTTACACTGGAGCTGACGACGAAGAGGACTTGTCAGGGGCGTGGCAGCTGTTCGAGCAGGCGTGGAAGGAGCGCTATGTGTTACGCTCACTGCTGCTCGCTCGCGTTCAATCAGAAGCTGAACGTCTGAGCATCTCACCCACATCAGCTGAACGTCTGAGCATCTCACCCACAGTAGCAACAACAGTTTCACCTGTCGGCTCAGCAGCAGTTTCACCTGTTAGCTCAGCAGCAGCAGTTTCACCTGATAACTTAGCAGCAGCAGTTTCGCCTGTTAGCTCAGTAACAGCAGCAGTTTCGCCTGTTAGCTCAGCAGCAGCAGTTTCACCTGTTAGCTCGGTAGCAGCAGCAGTTTCGCCTGTTAGCTCAGTAACAGCAGCAGTTTCGCCTGTTAGCTCAGTAACAGCAGCAGTTTCACCTGTTAGCTCAGCAGCAGTGGTTTCGCCTGACAGTACAGCAGCAGCAGTTTCACCTGTTAGCTTAGCAGCAGCAGTTTCACCTGACAGCTCAGCAGCAGCAGTTTCACCTGTTAGCTCGGCAGCAGCAACAGTTTCGCCTGACAGCTCAGCAGCAGCAGTTTCACCTGTTAGCTCGGCAGTAGCAGCAGTTTCGCCTGACAGCTCGGCAGCAGCAGTTTCACCTGTTAGCTCAGCAACAGCAGTTTTGCCTGACAGCTCAGCAGCAGCACTGTTAGCTCAGCAGCAGCAGTTTCGCCTGACAGCTCAGCAGCAGCAGTTTCACCTGTTAGCTCAGCAGCAGCAGTTTCGCCTGACAGCTCAGCAGCAGCAGTTTCACCTGTTAGCTCGGTAGCAACAGCAGTTTCGCCTGACAGTTCAGCAGCAGCAGTTTCACCTGTTAGCTCGGCAGCAGCAGCAGTTTCACCTGACAGCACAGCAGCAGCAGTTTCACCTGTTAGCTCAGCAGCAACAGTTTCGCCTGACAGCTCAGCAGCAGCAGTTTCACCTGTTAGCTCAGTAACAGCAGCAGTTTCGCCTGTTAGCTCAGTAGCAGCAGCAGCAGTTTTGCCTGTTAGCTCAGCAACAGCTTCTCAGCCTGGCTTCACTCCAGCTGCTCAGCTTGAGGATCCTCTCAACTCACCATCTGCCTCACAGCCGAGTTCAGCATCGGCTGCACTAGGTCCAGCTCTGGCCCCAGCAGCTCCAAGGCTGGACACAGTTTCAGCACCTAGGCTGGTGCCTCCTGTGCCTGCTTCCAGACTGGTTCCTGTACCAGAACCAAGACTGGCCCCTCCGGTGCCAGTACCAAGACTGGCTCCTGCTGTCCCAGCAACAAGACTGGTGCCAGCACCAAGACTGGCTCCTGCTGTTCCAGCACCAAGACTGGCTCCTGCTGTTCCAGCACCAAGACTGGTTCCAGCACCAAGACTGGCTCCTGCTGTTTCAGCACCAAAGCTGGCTCCTACACCAGCACCTAGGCATGGTCTTGCACCAGTTCCTGACCCACCAGGTCCATCGGAAGCAATGTCTCTCTCTCTCTCTTTGCTTCCACAGACACTGGTCCAGAGGTGGTCCTGGGTCCTGAGGTCCTCACTCATCCATCTGGAGGCCTCACTCCATCGGAGGTCCTCGTCACATCGGGGGTCTTCGTTCCAGAACTCCTCACTGCTCCTTCTGGGGTCCTCACTTCATCGGAGGTCCCCACCGAAGTGGTCCTCGCTTCGTCGGAGGTCCTCGTTTCACCGGGGGTCTGCACTCCTCTGGAGGTCTTCACCAAGGAGGTCCTAATTCCATCTGAGGTCCTCGCTCCTCCATCAGTGGCTCTCATCCAACCGGAGGTCCTCGTCTTGTCGGGGGTCTTTGCAGCCGAGGTCCTCCCTGCCGCTGGAGATCTGGGGGCAGCTGCAGAAGACACAGAACCATCAGCTACAGACCACGCCTCATCAGCTGCTGGCTCCTCTTCGTCACCCGAAGACATCTCAGAGGGTCCCAACAAGGAGGGTCCCAACGACATCTCAGAGGGTCCCAACAAGGAGGGTCCCAACGACGTCTCAGAGGGTCCCAACGAGAAGGGTCCCAACGACGTCTCAGAGGGTCCCAACGAGGAGGGTCCCAACGACGTCTCAGAGGGTCCCAACGAGGAGGGTCCCAATGACGTCTCAGACAGTCCCAACAAGGAGGGTCCCAACGCCGTCTCTGAGGGTCCGAACAAGGAGGGTCCCAACGACATCTCAGAGGATCCCAACGAGGAGGGTCCCAGCTACATCTCTGAGGGTCCCGACGAAGAGTACCCCAACTACGTCTCAGAGGGTTCCAACAACGTCTTATCGCCCGTCTTGGCGCCCAACATCGACTTCTCGCGCCCGACGACGTCTCATCGCCCGTCTTGGCGCCCGACGATGCCTCATCGAAGGTCCTCGTTTCGTCGGGGGTCTTCGCTTCTCCAGAGGGCCTTGTCTCGTCGAAGGTCTTCGTTCCACCGGGGGCCTTCGTCTCTGAGGTCCTCATTCCTCCGTCAGTGGGCCTCGCTCCTCCATTGGAGGTCCTCGCCCGACCAGGGGTCCTCGTCTCACCGGTGGTCTCCACTCTTCTGGGGATCTTCACTCATGAGGTCCTCACACCACCGGAGGTCCTCGCTCTGCTGGAAGTCCTCGTTTCGCCGAGGGGCTCCACTGCAGAGGTCCTCGACTCTTCTGGGGGTCCCCGCTCCAGCAGGGGTCCTCGTGTCTACAGTGGCTCCTCGGCCCTCCGCATCTCCTGGAGGCCTCCCTGAGACTGGGGTTTCCTCCTCTTATGGTGATGGGCGACCTCCTGGACGTCCTCCGGATCTGGCTGATGGTGATGGGCGACCTCCTGGACGTCCTCCGGATCTGGCTGGTGGTGTTGGCCCGCCGTCCTGCCTGTTGCCTCCCTCCGCCCGCCCTTGCTGTGTGGGGGGCCTGTCTTGGGGGTGTCGGGTGCCACCCTTGAGGGGGGGGTTATGACAGGCTTTGCTCCTGTCATGTTTTCTGTTGGCTCCTTCTCATCCCTGTGTCTCCTCCCCTGTCAGATGTCCCACAGGTGTTCAGTGTTTAGTTGATTACTTTGGTCTGTATTTAAGTGTGGATTCAGGTCTTTGCATTTGTCGGGTCATAGTCATTTTCTCCCTAATGTCTGGTGGAGCCATGAAACACTTCCTCATCATTTTGTAAGTAGCTGCTGCACTGTCAGCCTTTTGTTTTCATTATTAAAGTGTTTATTATTTTACACTCTCCGTCTCCGAGTCCTGTTCTGCCTGCATTCTGGGTTTGCTTGCTCACCGGAACCGAATCGTGATAAGTACTGTATTACATTGGAAGTTTTCAGGCTTTAAAGGCCTTTAGTTCTTCCCTAATGCAAGTTGTGTATGCACTGATGGATAATCAGGATTTTTCACTGGATTCACATGTGAAAGTAAAGCGCCTTAAAAAAAAGACAAAAATGTTTTCACACCTTTGTGTTCAACACAATCCATTTGAATGTATTTACATTTCTTGACAATAACAAAAGAAAACAAAAACACACTTTAAATGTTGATTCACTGATTTGAAACAGCTTTTAATACAAAAATGCCAAAGACATTGCATGTTGAATATAATAATTATTATGCACTCAGGAATTTTCTTTTAAAAATTACATAAATTATCAACTTAAATACAGACATAATAATATATTTTATGGGCAATAAATATTAAATATGCTAAAACGCATTGGTTATTTTTTATCATCACTTTAAAAAGGTAATGCCTAAAATTTTCATTTAGTGTGCTGTTTTTATTTTCTGTTAGCCCAACAGAACTAATAAGAATCAAGACAAATTAAATATACACCACATCTTGGAAATTAACATAATAATCTCTGTTACTAGCATTTGAACACATAAGGGTTGAATAATTTACCGTTGATTTACCACTTTGGTATTGCCAACGGTGACGTTGGCAATACCAAAGCGGTCGCTACAAACTAGATTCCTGTCAGCTGTATTTCTGTACTTTTATGGTTTTTCAGATAAATTTAATAAAACGTTTTTTTCCCAAGCTTTTATATCTCCTTTAACTGTAAAGATGGTCATATTAAACACCAAAACAATATGACTCAACCAGCAGGATAATCAATTTAGATTTATCATGCAAAAAGACTTATGTTTGACCTTTTGGATGATTAGAGGATTCCTGCAGTGAGAGCGTAGAGGCTCAAGGAGTAATGGTTTTCCTACTGAAGATGAAATTGGAAAACAATTAAGATAATATCTGTTGCACTGTTGGACACAGTTTGTCACTACAGTCCCCACTTTCTTTTTATTTTTATTTTTACTATAAGCTGCTTTATAGAGGTGACACTAAAACAAACAGTAAATCTGCTGATTGGAAAATCAAAACAATGGCCCTCATGCACGAACCGTTCGTACGCACAGATTTGTTCTTAAACTGTGCGTACGAGTGATTTAGGATCATTTGCGGCATTCAACAATGTTTTCGTATCCTACGATTTTTTTCAGATACGAACAAAATTTACGAGTGGTCCGGACCTGTCGTATATTTTAGGAGCGTCAGTCTGCTGTCATCCAGACGGAATTTCTCCACTAATAACTTCATATTTCGTTATTTAGAAAATATTTAGAGTTTAAAAAAGTCACGCACCACAATTGTTCTTGACAATAGGTTCTGTTTGAAGTCGAATTATAATTTTAAATGTAATAATGACTAACGGATTAAAGTATTTAAATTAAAATCAATTTGTTATCAATGCCGTTTTCTAACACTACAATATCAATATGAAGATCTCAAACTGAAACCAACTTAAATTATGAATTAATTTAAGTTTAATTTGTCTCGGTAACGCAGACTTCGGTAACGCAGACTTTACATTGACCTCCTCCTGTCACAGTCATAGCTGTCAGATAGCTCAATCAGTAGAGCGTTGCGTCGCAGTGCCGAACCTTATGGGTTCGAGTCCCACATGGGACAACGTTTTTTTTCTCCTTTTAATTCATTCCAGATTTAAAAAACACAAGAAAACTATTTACAATACAACAAGAAATGAAGCATAAAGTCTTTTTAATCTGGAATGAATAAATAATCTAAAGAAAGAAGGAAGAAAAAAAAACAGTCATACCTCGTGGGACTCGAACCCACGAGGTCTCGATAAGCAGTGCAATGCTTTATCCAGTGTGCCACCACGTCGCGTGTATATTTCAAGGTCCACATTTCTTATAAACAAACATTCTTTGGCTTTAGTTGGTCATTTACTCCCATGAGTGACGCTGCTAATAAGGACAGATTTTCTTTTCTTGACCTCAGAGAGCAGAACTTCAATCTCCGCACCGGTAGAGTTCTTCTTTTTTACTTTTCGCTGTCATTTTATGAACGAACACGTTTTGCCTCTGAGGCAGGAAACGTAGCCTTATATGGTGTTTTGAGGGGTGGGAATTATGTAAATAACCTCTCCGCGTGCACGCGCAGGTTGATAGAACAGGTGGGATTCATCATATTTGCGCAGCCATTTACACACTTTTCCTGAGGATAGAAGAGTTTGTTGAATCTGACGTGGCATGTTCGTACGAACGCTTCGTACGAACAAAAGTAGGAGAACTTTAGGATAAAAATACGAACATGTTCGTGCATGAGGGCCAATGTGGCATGCAGCCACTATTACAGTCATTGGACCTTCCTAATACTTTTTTTTTCAGTTTCTGTGTCAGGCGCCCCATATCAGACTGAGTTTGTTGCAGCTCCTCAGACTGAAGAAGTCTTTTAGATAAATAATGAAACATTTCGACAATGAAGAACCTGTCCAGAGGACCTGACTCAACCTGTTAGATTTATTGTTTTTTATTTATTTATTTATTTTATCCACTCTGCTTTTATTATCTCTTATTATTCTGGTCTGGATATGAAGGACATGAGTTAAATCAGAGTTTTGGCACAAGTAAGATGCTGTAACCACAACATGAACTCAAAGGACTTTTCAGTCTAGTGAGGCCACATTTGTACAGACGTTTATAACAATCAGACTTAAAAAAGCATCAGACTCTAGGATTGAATGACAGTTGGTTCATACAAATAATAGCAGATAAAATAACAAGAATTCTCCATAAGTGAAGATGATTTATTAGTCTGATAAAGGAACGTTTAATTGGATTTTATAAAACTTCCTAAAAAATGGATGAAACAAAGGCTATTCTTCAACAGAGAACAGAAGGACAAGGAAAAAAAAGCTTGAAAGCATGATTCAACATTTGCAAAACATGTGGAGGAAGTTTGATGGCATGGACATGCATCGCTGCCAGTAGATGTGGGTCACTAGTGTTTACTGACAAATTGACAAAAAGGAAAAGCTGTTGAACGGTCTCTGAAGTGTTCAATGAAACACCGTCTGCTCATATTCCAGCACATACACAAACAACAACCTGCAGAAACAACCCAGAAGAAAATGACAACACCATCAAATTAAAGATGTCAAGAAAGTGACAAAAAATAAGAAAACCTATGCTTTACTCAGTGAGAAAAGTAATTACAAATACCTGTAGTTGATTACCCACAGAAACCTGCTGTAACATGGAGAGAAAAAGTAACTAAAGGCCATGGCAATTTACTTTAATAAAATAAGAAGGTAGCAACATATAAACAATGGGATAAAACTAAAGAATATAAAACATGACTGTAGAAAATTTTTCAGCTTTTCCCTCTTCATGGGTCTCCACAGCGAGCCATCCTTCTCCATGCCACTCTGTCCTCTGCGTCCTCTGCCCTCACTCCAACTACTGTACCTGCATGTCCTCTCTAACTGCATCCATATATCTCCTCTTTGTCTTTTTCCTGGTAGCTGCATTTCTAACATCCTTCTACCAATATACCAACTGTCCCTTCTCTGGACATGTCCAAACCATCTCAGTCTGGCCTCCCTAACTTTATCTCCCAGTTGTTCAACATGTGCTGTACCTCTGATGATCTCATTCCTAATCTTATCCATCCTTGTCACTCCTAAGGAAAACTGAAAGTTATGCACCATAACTCATGTTCCCTGAAGGAAGGGAACGAGGTGCAACATATGCTATGGGAATTGCGCCCCCGTGCGATTACCTGAAGGAATACATTCACGCCTTTACGGCAGGGGCGTCAGCGTCGCGCCAGAGGCCCCGCCCTCTGGGTACTTAAGCCGCTGACGCCCATTCATCATTCTCCAAAATGCACTTCACCGAGCTTTCAGCATTGAAAGGGCCAGATATGTTGCACCTCGTTCCCTTCCTTCAGGGAACATGAGTTATGGTGCATAACTTTCAGTTCCCTTTCAGTCATGTCTCTCGGTGCAACATATGCTATGGGAACGTAATTCATTCACGCCCTTGAAATGCTCAGCAAAATGCATGTGAGAACATCTGCCTTAAAACGACAGGTATTTCCCAGCTGCTTTCTACAAGGTATGTAGAGAGCACAGCCTGAGAAGAAAAAATGTTAAATGTAGAAATATCAGCTTGATGTTACCACTGGACATATAGATAAAAAACACCAGCTAGAGACAGCATAAGCGTGCTCCACTAGTGTGAATACTGTCCTCTCTAGAGCGGGTCATGTGCAGCCTGAAACCATCTGGCTCCCCCTTTGATGTGGTCCCCCCTCGGCTACTAAAGGAGGTTTTTCACACTCTAGGTCCCTCCATTCTCTCTATTGTAAATAGCAGTCTATCCTCGGGTGTGGTGCCAAAATCATTAAAACATGCTGCTGTTCAACCCCTCCTGAAAAAACCAAACCTCGACCCGTCAGTATTATCCAACTTCAGGCCTGTCTCCAGACTCCCATTTGTATCTAAACTTCTAGAGAAAATAGTTGAGTCCCAACTAAAGTGCTTCCTGGAGGATCACGCTATCCCCGAGCTATTCCAGTCTGGCTTCAAATCCCTCCACAGCACTGAGACTGCCCTACTGAAGGTTTTTAATGACATCTTCCTATCCACAGACACTGGTGACTCTGTGCTGCTTGTCCTATTGGACCTCACATCCGCTTTCGACACCATCGACCATGAGATCCTCATTGCTAGGTTGGAGCAGTGGGTGGGCATCTCAGGGTCAGCCCTAAACTGGTTCAGATCCTACCTCTCTGACAGGTCTTTTTGTGTGTCCATCAATGATTTTACTTCTGCAGTGGCGGCTCTTAAATGGGGGGTTCCGCAGGGGTCCATCCTGGGTCCTCTCTTGTTCTCCTTATACCTGCTGCCACTCGGTGCTATTTTCCGGAAACACAATATACCCTTCCACTTCTACGCTGATGACTGTCAAATTTACTTCCCCCTAAGACAAAATGGTACAGGCTCTATTCAACCTCTGCTCGACTGCCTGGCTGACATCAGGGACTGGATGGCTTTAAATTTCTTAAGCTTCAACGATAAGAAGTCTGAAGCCATATTGTTCCTTCCCAATGACACAACCTCGAACCACTGCATTGACCTTTCTGCTCTACCCCTGTCCGAAAAACAAAAAGTCACAAATCTGGGAGTGATAATGGATCCTTCCATGAAACTCAACAGTCATGTAAACATGATCGTCAAATCCTGTTTTTTCCAGCTGAGGCGTCTGTCTAAGCTGAAGCCCATATTATCAAAAAACAACCTGGAGACAGTGATTCACGCATTCATTACATCTAGGCTTGATTACTGCAATTCACTTCTGCTTGGCGTCAGTCAAGCCACCATTGCACGATTACAACTGGTTCAGAACGCAGCTGCCCGATTTTTAACCAGCACACGCAAAAGAGAGCACATTACACCAGTCTTGGCCTCCCTGCACTGGCTACCGGTTCATCTTCGAATCCAATTCAAAATTCTCATGTATGTCTACAAATCGCTGAACAGTCTCGCCCCCGCCTATCTCTCGGATCTGATACACCCATATGTCCCTCCACGTGCTTTGAGGTCAGAGGACCGGGTACTCTTAAGAGTTCCAGAAACTCGCCTTAAGCGCAGGGGTGACAGGGCGTTCTCTGTAGCAGGCCCAAGACTCTGGAACGAGTTACCGCTGCTCATCAAACAGGCCCCCTCCCTCTCAGTTTTCAAATCCCGGTTAAAAACTCACTACTACTCCATTGCTTTCAATGCCAGCTGATTTATATTTGATCGTTTTACTTATGATCTGCAATGTTTTTATGTTTTTCGTGTTGTACTTCATTGTCTGTGTTGCCTGTTACGTGTTTGTTTGTTCAGCACTTTGGTATGGACTTGTTCCTGTTGAAAGTGCTTTATAAATAAAATTGTATGGTATGGTATGGTATGGTATACTCATCATCTCCTTTTTTCTCTGGAAAACCTGAGAAACAGGAGGAAAGGAGCAAGGGACCCATTACGCCACTAGTAATTGGGTGGCAATGTGGAGGTAGAAAACCCAGGTCAAGCACAGGGTAACCTCCCAAGTCCCCAGGGAATTTTTTTTACATATACAAGTGGCACTACTGGCAAGTGGAGCCCATCCTGATGTTGGAGACCCGTTAAGGAGAGGGGAAACCCCTCCATTGAACATATCCTAAGCAAACATAAACACCAAGGGACACCCTTGTGTATGTTGTTGCTGTTTGTTTTGGGATAAAGCAATCAAAGCCTTAGGCTCTCAGCCAGTTCCCTTCAAAGGCCAGGCTGAAAGCCGCCACAACTCCGGACGGGGGTGTAGAAGCTACCCACGTGCCTGAGTCAGCAGGTCCCTGTGAGGAGGCAATTGCCATGGTATCCCTGATAACATTGAGATCAACTCCGGGAACCACGGTTTCTGCGGCCACCTGGGGGCTATCAGGATCAGGGAGAGGGCTCCCTGGCGCACACGTTCCAGTGTCACCTCGATCAGAGGGACAGGTGGAAAGGCATAGTAGAGCACCCCTGCTGGCCAATCATGTGCCAGAGCATCCGTTCCCAATGGTGCATCTGTTTCCTTCAAGGAGAAGTAAAGGTCACACTGTGAGCTAGCTCTGCAAGCGAACAAGTCCACAGAGGCTCTCCCAAATCGTGACCAGACCTGCTCCACAATCCGTGGGTTCAGGCTCCATTCTGACGCCAGGAGAGGCCCTCTTGAGAGGGCATCTGCTCCATAATTTAGTTCACCGAGGACATGCGTCGCCCTAAGTGACAAGATTCTTGGAGCACATCATGTGAGCATCTTCTGCGTCAGTCCAAGGAGGGCCTGGGACCTTGTCCCTCCTTCTCTGTTGATGAAGGACACTGTGGTCCTGTTATCTGATTTCACCAGGACATGCTGCCCTGCAATCAGACCTTTGCTGAAGAAGTATTTTAAAGGAGACCACATATAGGTCTTTAAAATTTTTATGTTATGTCTGTGTGCTATCTTGACAATATTAATTCATTTTAATACACAAAATAATTCTTAGATAATTAATTATACCCTTTTTAATTCTGCCATTTTTAACTTTCGTTTTGAACGACCGGTTTCTGATACAAGTTCTGAAGTCCACGCCCTTCAACGATCTGTTTACGCCCTCTGTAACAGCCAGTATCTGTAATGTGTTGTTGTTTTAAAATTAGCTCTTTTTTTATTACTCATTTGACTTACTGTTAGTGCTAGCTTAAGATAACTTACCGAAACCCGTCTGAGCGCGCCGCAATTTGCTGCTCCTTTTAGCATGAGACCACCCGAATCCGATGCTAATGTTAGCTTGTTCCTCTTCCGGTGTTCGCCAGCTCCGCTCGTTGCACGCGGCGATTTTGGGAGTTATCGCTGTTCCAGTCAAGACAACACAAAGTTCACCAAGTGTCTCCCGTAAATTAATCCGTAAGGAGAAGGTCCTCGCTGCTGCGAGGCTGCTGCGAGGCTGCAGCGAGGCTGTACAGTTGAAGCTCCGCTCCATCGCGCCAGAAGAGGGTCCCGTTGCCGCCGGTCCCTACGCCGGGGGTCTGCTCGTTTAATTTTTGCCGGCTGCGCGTTGGGAGCGATCGCAAATACACTAAAAATTGAACTAAAACATAAAAATAACAATTATACTTTATTTATAAAGCCATTTAAAAAAACACAGCTGCAACAAAGTGCTGTACACATGAAATTAAGAACATATAAACAAAAGATGAGATGAAATCATGAAAAACAACAGTCATGTGTTTAATACAGAAGTGGGTTGAGCCTAACCAGGGGTTGCTAGGTGAGGGGCTGGACTCAGGTTTGAGGTGGTTGGCTGCGGTTTGTGACGTCACAAACCGCAGGAAGTGGGAAACGAAGTGTATTTATCAAAGATAAATAAATCTACTTAGAGTAAATAAACCACTGGGTGCATTTTTTTGGCCTTAGGACTGTTTTTTTATGAAGTAAATACCCAAAGTTGAGTAAAAAAACATTAAAAAGTGAATTTTGAATATGTGGTCCCCTTTAATGACAGAATACGTCTAACAACTCCAGGAAATTGATATGTAATCTCGCTTCTTGTATATTCCAAAGGCCGCAGGCGTTCTGATTTCTGCAGATCGCCCCCCATCCTGTTTTTGAGGCATCCGTCGTGATGACCACACGAGATGCCACCCTTCCCAGCGGGACCCCTTCCGTGAAAACAGACAAATCTCTCCAAGGTTCCAGGGCCTTCAGGCACTCTGAATCTATCCTAACCTTTCCTGCTCGACTAGGCAGGGCGGGTTGTGTCTGTTGGTTTAGCCATACTTGTATGGCCCGCATTTTCTGCAATGCATGTGGCATACAGGGTATGGCTGCCGCCAAGAGGCCTAAAAGGCGTTGGCACGTTTTCATAGGGACCCGTTGATCCAGTTTAAATCTTTCCAGGCAATGGCGAATGGAGGAAACTCGTTCCTTTGAGAGCCATGCTCTGTACCGGACGTGTCGATCTGTACTCCCAGAAATACGGTAACCCGTGATGGAGTTAGGTCACTCTTTTGTAGGTTTATGACAAACCCGAGAGACTCCAGGTGAGAGATCACCCTGTAGGAGTGTGACTGGGCCTGTACAGTATTCTGCTTCCAGCCAGAATCAGCAGGTCATCCAAGTAATTCATAACCCTGAGTCCTTGATTCCTAAGGGGGGTCAGGTCTGCATCCAGACATTTAGTAAATGTACGAGGAGCCATCTTTAAACCGAAGGGTAAGGCTTTGAATTCATAAGCGTTCCCTTCGAAAGCAAAACGGAGGAACTTTCTGTGTTTCCTCCACACGACCTATGTGGAAATAGGCATCTTTCAAATCCACTGTACATGCATAGTCTCCTTGTCTCACAGACTGGAGAACCTGCCGCAGTGTAAGCATCTTGAACTTAAAAGTTTTTATTCTCTTATTCAGAGTCCTGAGATCCAGAATCAGTCTCAGGGAATGATCCATTTTGGGCATCAGGAAGTACTTGCTAGTGGCCAGAGCATAGTTTGCGTTTCGGGACCAAACTTACCTCGTACCTCATACCTTGTTGTGTCCCTGGGCCATACACTTAACCCCGAGTTGCTTCCGGTAGGACAGACAGCGCCTTGCAAGGCAGTCTACCGCTACCGGTGTATGAATGTGTGTATGAATGGGTGGATGGTTGGTACTGTGAAGTGCTTTGGGGTCCCTCAAAGGGGGCTGGAAAGCGCTATATAAGTTAGCTCCATTTACCATAACTTTGATGTAAGAAGAAGATTCATTACTTACATTTAGAAACTGGAATCTATTAGATAAATACAGTATGATTTTAATCATTTTAGAGCTGTTCCTGTTCATGATCCAGGCTAACAGGATTTGGCTGCCAGGATTGCGTCTAAAAAAACAATCACAAACCAGTTTGAGGCTTTAGCTGTGAACATCAGTTTGAAAGGAGTTCAGCCCTTAACTGTTGTAGGTTGTTATCGTCCCCCCTCCGCAACACCTGAAGCTCTATCCTCCCTGACTGAATTCATAGGAAATTTAAAACACAATGAGATTGTTATGGCAGGAGATTTCAACATTGATTGGAATAAGTCGACCCCCCTCTGTGATAAATTCAAGGAATGTTGCCTATCTCTCAATCTAACACAACTTATCGATTCTCCCACCAGACCAAACATAAAATGTCCCGAAAAATCTTCCACCTTAGATCTGTTTTTCACAAATGCACCTCACAAATTTCCTGGTATAGGTGTATTTGCTAACGTTTTGAGTGATCATTCCGTAATAGCAGCTCTTAGATCTACTAAACTTCCACCTGCTAAGCCCAGAATAATCCAAAAAAGGGATTTGAAACGTTTCAGTGAACAGTCATTCCTTTGGGATCTATCCCACTTTGACTGGCAACGTATCCTACAAATCAATGACGTGAACACCGCTTGGAACTATTTTCATGATAGTTTCATTTACTTTGTAAACAAACACGCTCCTTTCCGGCAGTTCAGGATAAAGGGCCGTGACAGCCCCTGGTTTACTCCTGAACTAGCTGATCTCCTGCACTGGAGAGATCATCTTTGGGCCGCAGCAAGAAAATCACACTCAGACACTGATTGGTTGAAATTTCGGCAGCTAAGGAATAAATGCACAACTGCCATCAAAGCCGCAAAACGTAACTACTTCTTATCTCAGACCTCCAAAAATCTAAACGATCCTAAAAAATTCTGGAAAACCATTAAATCTCTCTCAGGCACCCCCCAATCATCTGACCTCCCATCACAATTTCTTGTTGACTCTGTTCCTGTGTCAAATAAGCACGAGATCCTGAACTGTTTCAATAAACATTTTGTTGCTTCTAGTTCATTATTTGACACAGTTACAAACGGAAAATCAGCCACTTTATCTAATAATCAAACTTCTACAAATCAAATCCCTCCTACAAGTCAACCATCTGTTAATCACACCTTCTCTTTTTCTCCGTTCTCAGTCAGTGAGGTAAATAAACTGTTAAATGATCTTGATCTTGTGGATGGTTGTTTGGTGTGAGTGAGACAGGTCCCTCTTGTAAATGAGTCCCCGTGACTCAACGAGGCTAGCCTGTATAAATAAAGGTTGAATGAATGAATGATCCTAAAAAATCTGCAGGTCCAGATGAACTTCCACCTTATTTCTTAAGGCTGGCTGCTCATATCATCACAGTCCCTGTGACCCACATCTTTAATCTGTCCATAAGCCAAAACACCATTCCGGATGCTTGGAAAACAGCCTTTGTTCTTCCTTTGCTGAAGGGAGGTGACCCCACCTCACTGAACAATTATCGACCGATCTCTAAACTCTGCATCTTAGCCAAGGTTCTAGAAAAACTGATAAACTCTCAGATCAAAAATTATCTGGACTCATTTAACATCTTACCTCTTCATCAATCTGGTTTCAGGAAAAAACACAGCACAACAACTGCTTCTCTGAAGGTTCTGAATGATGTTGTTGAAGCATTGGATGCTAAGGACTATTGTGCTGCACTTTTCTTAGACCTGTCTAAAGCTTTTGACACTGTGGATCATAACATCCTGTGTCATAAGCTCTCAGAAATCGGTTTCTCTGATCACACCATCGGTTGGTTTTCTAACTATCTTTCCAATCGGAGGCAATGTGTTCAACATAACGGTACTTCTTCCAGCTATTTAACAGTTAAAAATGGTGTACCACAAGGCTCAGTTTTAGGACCAACTCTCTTTACAATCTACATAGCTAATGTAGGTCACTGCATCCCTGATGCATCCTTACATTTCTATGCTGATGATACAGTTGTTTACTGCCGAGCTAAAACAGTAGCTAAGGCTTTCCAGTTACTGCAATCCGCTTTTGACATCATCCAGTCAGATTTGTTCCGTCTCAAACTTGTCCTAAATGCTGATAAAACAAAAGGGATGTTTTTTTCAAATAGGAAGGCGGTTCCAGCAGATCCTCCTCTGATTTTATCTTCAAATGGTGTCCCTATTGAGTTTGTTGATTCCTATAAATATCTGGGTATCCTGATCGATTCACATCTCTCTTTTAAACTCCACGTGGAAAACCTAGTGAAGAAACTGAAAGTTAAACTGGGTTTCTTTTTCAGAAACAGATCATGTCTAACACTGAATGTTAGGAAACGCCTTGTATCTGTGACTTTCCTTCCCTCCATTGATTACGGTGACATTCTCTACATGAATGCTCCTACAAGCACCCTGCGGATGTTGGATGTTGTCTATCATGGTGCACTAAGATTCATAACTGGCTGTGATTATCGTACCCACCACTGCACCCTGTATTCACTGGTTAACTGGACATCATTAACCTCACGCAGACTCTTCCACTGGTACATTTTCATCTTTAAATCACTTCTTGGTCTGCTGCCCTCATACATCTCCTCCTACATGTCTTTGCGTGAGTGCAGCTACAGTGTGCGCTCTCAGGACATGATTACCTGCAGTGTTCCGTCAGTGAGGACTGAACTTGGAAAAAGGGCCTTCTCCTACTCTGCTCCTGCTTCATGGAATATCTTACAAAAAGATCTGAAGCTCTCGACCTTGACTTCTCTAAATGGTTTTCAGAATCTGTTGGAATCCTGGCAAAAACCAATGCAGATTTGTTCCTGTCTTTGATTTTATACGTCTACCTTATGTTTTGCTCGTTTTTTGATACTTTGTTAAAAAAAAAAAAGTATTTCTTTCTTTTGTTTTTTTCTCTTTTTGTTTTCTATTGTTTATTGTTTATTGTTTGTTTATTGTTTATTGTTTAAGGAAATTCTACCATTGCTGTTCATCGTTCTTTAGTTTTAGCAGGTCGCTTTCGTAAATGAGCCCATGAGGTTCAATAAGATTTACCTGACTAAATAAAGGTTGAATGAAAAATCAAAAAAGGCGTTCAATACAGGATCAACTGGACTTTATTTGTTGCAGAAAACGTTTCGACTTCTGTCCAGAAGTCTTTTTCAATTCTGAATGGAAGCTGTGAGAACGAGAAGTTTTATACAGGCTTACAAGTCACGCACCAACATATGAAATTGGAAACTGAGATAACACCACAAATTAACTAAAATGCCCATTCTATTTAAATTGACAAAACGACACATCCCAGCTTAAACAAAAGGGGGTTTGTAACACATACATGTAAATTGAAAGATCACACCTAACAGTAGGAGGTTCCCTTGAAGTCTCTGTTAGAAGACACAAAACTGTATGTAAATTGACAAACAACACCTCCCAAACAACAAAAGAGGCTGCTCAGAGAACTTTGTTAGTCTAATTTACAGACAAAGCATCCCTGCTCCCATCTGGTGTAAAACGTTTCGGAATCAAATCCAAAACTGAGTTATAAGTCTTAGACAGTTGAAATCTCAGACCTCCTCCTCTGTTAAGAGAAGGTTTTTCTCTCTTAACATACACAGCTTCCTTTACACCCCTTTCAAACCATCTGTGTTCTCGGTCCAAAATTTGAACATTCTGGTCCTCAAAGGAGTGTCCCTTGTCCTACATCAGATGTTGCCATTTTTATTTCAAGAAAGTATCTTTCCATTTTGCTTCCTCACCCTTTTTTTCTTAACATCTCATTTGATCCTGTATTGAACGCCTTTTTTGATTTCATCATGTCCTGGACGACTGAGAATCTTCACCAGCATGTTGAATGAATAACTTATAGAAAGGGAAGGACCCAAATAATGCAGAAAACTAAGGTGACGTAAATGAAGTTATGAATTAAATTATTATAAAACTCAGGGAGTTTGCAGGAGGCAGACTTAACAAAAGAAAAGAAAAGTGTGATAAAGTTAACAAAACAACAAAACAAAAACTAACTTAAAAAACTGGCAAGACAATAGGGGGTGGAAGGCAATGAACTGGCAAAGAACAGAGGAAAACTTGGGAGTACAGTACGGATGCGCTGAAGGAAGTAATTACACTGAGCTGCAGGGGGCGTGATTAACTGAATCCAGGTGTAGACAGATACAGTCATGGTAACAGGTGTTAACTTAATCAAAACCCCAAAGGAATCGACTCTAACAATAAAACAGCAAGCGAGGTACAAAACAAAGGTAAGAAATGACAACTCTAGAATACAAAAAAATGAACGCTAAAAACAAGATTACTTAAAGCTGCACTATGTAACTTTGTAATGCAGTCTGCAACTTTTCTAACAATATATTTTTAACATATTTCTTCACTCTGTCACTATCTACTGACAGACTGATGTTAGACAAAGTAATCTCTGAAAAAACTATAGTCCCCTTGCTTCTCTATCAGCATTTATAAAAACACTAAAAACACAGAGTGACCCGCCATTAACCAGCCAATAAAAACAGAGCTTGAATTTGAATCAGCCAATAAAAACAGAGCTTGAATTTGAATTTCAGCAGGGCCAGGGGGAGCAGAGCCATATATGGCTCTGAGGGGGAGGGATCAGAATGCTTTGCCTGTTGAAAATTTTTCTAAGTTCTGCACTCTACAGAAAGTTACACATAGCACCTTTAACTACACATGAAAAAGAAAGCACAAGGCATGACATGAATTATTTTTTTTTTAGTAATTTAATTAAGAGTTCAACTTTTTTTTTTTCTATTAGGGAAAATATATCAGGGGTCAAACAGCTCATTTCCCTGTTTGCAGATGGGAATGACAGTTTCAGTAATTGTCTCTTTGTATCCTGTAGTTTTTCTCGCTGCGTCTCTGTGGTCAGTTTTATTTAATAAAAGTACTACACAGATGGGGAGATTCTCAGATGGTTAGAGGGTTAAAACTGGTCCCTAGAGGAATCAGCCACACACCACAATCTCCCACTGCTAGCTAAATGCTCCACTCAGCTACTTTTTAGTTTCTCCTGTAGTTTGATATCTGGGTGATTCTTTTTTTGGGGCAACATTCATGTCCGCATGTTTCTCTTACCCTGATTTTTTTCTAAAATGTGCCAAATATTTACAACAAAGTATTTTAATTATACACTTAGATTTTTGCCATCATTCAAATATAAATGAAATGCATTTAAAATGTATTTTAATTATACACTTAGATGTTTGCCATCATTCAAATATAAATGAAATGCATTTAAAATATTATTTTGTACTTTACACACCTTTTTGGTGACATAGATGGTCAATTTTATTGTGTCCGCAGTGCAGTGTAAAATATTTCCTCAATAAGTTTAAACAATAAAATTAAATTAAAAAAGAAATTTCTTCAATAATTTGATTGACTGGACTAAACCTTATTTTATTATGAAACTGAATCTGTTGAAACTATTTTTTTTATTTGATATTTTCTTGATATTATACATGTCCCAGTAGTAACTTTCCACCCTGTTAGAATGTTTCCTTTTTGCCCTCAAAAGACTACAATTCCATAAAAGCCATTTACAAGAAGAAGACATCAACTGGTTTTGGAGGGAATTCAACCATGGAAAACAAGTTAAGCTTCATCTGTCACTCTCTCCTTACTTTTTTTAA
>JBBPBX010016795.1:32994-47648 GCA_038048925.1 Garcialebias charrua | reverse complement strand
TATATATACATATAGGAAATGGATGTGAATAAGATAATTGAGTTTGACAGGTTATGGAAGGATTTTGTGTTTTCTGTTCGGATCAGATTAATCATAGATTAAGTGTTAGTTTTTGAATGTGGTCTTAACGTGACATTCGTGTTATGAGCATTCCATTATTTTCTTTGTAACAGGATGTTTTATCACAGACATCTCTGAATAAGAGCAGTTGAGCTTTTCTCAGATATCGGATTAGTTAACAGAGTAGTGTAGGGCTTTTCCCCTTACAGGTGTCTATGATGAAGAAGATGAAGAGGCCGGACACCAGTTCATATTCTTTGCTAAGGTTAACACATACCAGAAATGCACACACTGGAGCAGAGTATATGCAATGTTTTGAAGTTTGTTAAGAGTTGATAAATCAAATTTTGGGAAATTTAGGGTTTTTGAGAAAGTATTGAATTTATAAAGTCTAATTAAAGTCCAGTTTTTTTTTATTGAACGCCTTTTTAAAGGTATTGAATTTAACTTCATTATTCCTGCATATACCCTGTAGAGGCGTGTTTGTTGATAGGAGGGACAGTCCGCTCGGTTCTTTCTTGTTTTTATTTTTATTTGTTCGTCTTTGCATCTATTTTTGTCTTGTTTGTTTTTGTCTGTTTTATTCTTGTTCATTGTTTTTGTTTGTTTTGTCTTGTTTCTATTTGTTTGTTACATTTGTTTTATTCTCTGTTTGTACCTGCTTATTCTTATTACTATTTTTTGTTTGTTTGTTCTGATCTTATTCTGTTTAGTTTTTATTACCATTTAGTATTGATGCTTATTTTATATGAGGGTTTTTATGTTCTGGGTGGGTAACTTAGATGTAATATTGCTGTGGGTGGGAATGTTAGAGATTTCCAATGTGTATCCAGTTTTTAATTGCATTCTCACATAGAACATATAGGATTTTGTTGACATGATGTTTGTCATGTCAAAAGGGGAATTGAAATATATTTCTATCAGTATTACATTACACCCATTATGTTCTATTATTTGTATTCACTTAATTCTGCCTTATAATGTGAAATGTGACACAAGGCAGAACGTTTTTCTCTCGGGCTTTGTTTTCACTAGGGAACAGTTACACGCCTGCACAATTCAACAGACCCAACATTTGATGTTTACATTGAAGCTGATAGTTTATTGGCAGAAAGGAGGGTCACGTGGTAGTGTAGGTGGTCCCAGGGCGGTCCCGAAGCAGTCCCAGGCGGTTCCAGGTTCCAGGAGGCGGTGACGACATCCGGGGTTTTATAACCGTGGCCCTGCCTTTGAAGATGTGTGTGTGGACTGTGCTCAGAGTCAGGTCTGTTGTTGCTGTAAGGCAGTGTTTTTCAACCTTTTTTGAGCCAAGGCACAGTGTTTTCATTGAAAAAATCCCGAGGCACACCACAAACCAAAATTGTAAACAAAGATACACTGTATCCGCCTATATTAAATATATAGTCATTCTTATCAAAGTGTCTTGAATAGGAATGAAATGAACACTAAATGTATTTTTTATCATGTTTTATATTTCTTATTTCAAATTGCACTTAACATGAAATTGAAGGCATGTTAACATGCCTTCAAATAAACCTGAACAGTGCCACAACAATGTGTTCTTAAAATTAAAGAGGATGAAATTGCACTTAACATGCCTTCAAATACACCTGAACAGTGCCACAACAATGTGTTCTTAAAATTAAAGAGGATGAAATTGCACTTAACATGCCTTCAAATAAACCTGAACAGTGCCACAACAATGTGTTCTTAAAATTAAAGAGGATGAAATTGCACTTAACATGCCTTCAAATACACCTGAACAGTGCCACAACAATGTGTTCTTAAAATTAAAGAGGATGAAATTGCACTTAACATGCCTTCAAATACACCTGAACAGTGCCACAACAATGTGTTCTTAAAATTAAAGAGGATGAAATTGCACTTAACATGCCTTCAAATACACCTGAACAGTGCCACAACAATGTGTTCTTAAAATTAAAGAGGATGAAATTGCACTTAACATGCCTTCAAATACACCTGAACAGTGCCACAACAATGTGTTCTTAAAATTAAAGAGGATGAAATTGCACTTAACATGCCTTCAAATACACCTGAACAGTGCCACAACAATGTGTTCTTAAAATTAAAGAGGATGAAATTGCACTTAACATGCCTTCAAATACACCTGAACAGTGCCACAACAATGTGTTCTTAAAATTAAAGAGGATGAAATTGCCTTAACATGCCTTCAAATACACCTGAACAGTGCTACCTTTCTCTCTACATTTTACTCACTTGAAACCTGTGCCTGTTTGGATGAACACAAAGCTCACGTTCACAGTTTCTGCCTTCTTCTGATTTCCACTTGGGCCTTCATCTGGGTCAGAATTTTGTCCAGGGACCAGACCGGATTTAGTATTTTTTCTTTTGAAAAAGTTTTCCATCGCTGTTTGTTTGAGAAGATCCCCGTTGTTGGTTTGTTTTGCTCACTGTTCATGCGCCGCTACTTCTCTTGTTTTAATGTGCGACGCTATGCTCCATACTGCCACCTATCGCTCGGTAAGGAAATTACACCAGTTAATAAAAAATTCATAATTTACTAATTTTACACGGCACACCAGACGATCTCTCGCGGCACACTGGTGTTCCGCGGCACACTGGTTGAAAAACACTGCTGTAAGGTTTATTCTTATTATGTACAATAAACCTGCATAAACTTGCACATTCGTTTCAGCGCTTCCTTCAACTTTTGAACTGCAACAACAGACTGGTTGTGTACTGTGACACCAATGGACTATTGGTATGTGGAGGAAGAGTTCAAATGTTTGTTGAAGACAAATCTGCAGTACCAATCCTGCCCTTTGACTCTTGGTTATCTACATTACTTGTGTAGTGGACATGACGAGGTCCCCTATGATGCACCATACACCTTCGTCTTTTTTGAACTGTTCCAGTGATGCTTTTTGCTGACCCTCTCAGTAAACAGACATGTACTACAATTTATTCCATTAGTTGTAATCTGAGAACATAGTCATTCACAAAGAGACTATTGGCTTCTTTAATTTTATTCTAATGTAATCAAAAGAATAACATTTTGTCATTTTCATGATATGTGCTATTATGTTGTTATTCTTTAATGTGAAGCATTACTGTGTTACTTGACCATATGCTAGGTGTCTAATAACTATGGCAAAGTTGAATTTTATGTCAAAATGTGCTTTTCAGATTTGTTTTAGAAGTGTTAAGGCACTAATCCAAGTATTTTACTACTGGTGAATATGTGTCTGTCTTTTTTCTAAACATTTCTTTCTGCTTCTGGCTTTAACCTTGAATCTTGATAACAGCAAGTGAACTCCTTGACTTTTCTCTAACTCCCTTCCTCTGGGCATTCAAACCAATGGGAAAAGGAACAAGTCACTGATCTCAGATCCTCTCTTAAAATTTCCAAACTTTGCTGGAACTTCTAGTTCCTATGAGGGAGAGAGATGTGAACTTTCTCTTTTAGCTGTTGGATGTTTGGTCAAGAGCCAAATACCTTCTTTCTTTAGTAAGGGCTAATAACATGCTGGTTATTAGTCCACTTTGAACCGAGCGTAAGCTCAGAACTTTGAATGAAATTCCTTTCTGGAATAAGTTATCTTGAAATCAAACCATGATTGCCACGACTTCTGCCAACTAAAGCAAGTATCACCGACACTGAGAACGTAAACACGTTTGGAGTCCAGCTTGGACTTGCGGGACCTACGACCCATTTACATCCAAGGCTGATCACAGCTCTTTACCAGAACCAGGACGGATGTCTTAAGATAAAGGAGCAGCTGTTTGCTTACTGGAGGTGTGATGATATCTTAGCTGGACACGTATGGAAGAGTGTCATCTGGTTTTATAAATGCAAGATAAACTTCCCTTTGTCCTCATATTAGCTTCTCCCTTTCATTCTAAGCTGGTAACTACATTTTTAAGCTAAAGAACCACACAGATAAAAAGTGTAATCGTCATCCTGTACTGATGTCTGTTGTGTTATAATTTAAATGTGCTGACGTGTTAAACTGCAAGAAAGTGAAATCAGTCAATCAAGTGTAATGGTGTTAATTTTAGTTGATTTATTTTAAATAAAAGGTAGTGTCTTTTGGCATACAGACTAAAATCAACATCTCATTGTCACTTAATGGCTTTATGGTTTATTTGTCCATCATAAATGATCACAGAAATATTGGGTAAACCTGAAAAAGAAAAGAATCCGTGAAATACTATTCAATCTGAATAAGTAAGTAATTAAGGTAAAGGGTGTCAGTTTAATATTGACCCCCCAATATCTTTACATCTGGTGGCCCGTACGAGTTTTCTAAATATAGGATTATTCATGAATCTGTGATCTGTTATAAACTCATGAAACATCATGCTTGCATATTAATATCCAATTTTTGACTCTGAAGGAGATAATTTTTGGTTTGAGGTGTTCATGACAGGCAGATTCTGCATGTTGTTGTCGCTGAAGCTGAAATTGTTATTTGTTCAACTTTTTAAATGCTATAAGTAGTTTTGGTGGGGATATGTCATGTTGTGGGAAGTGTCTGTTGGTTCTGATATAGACCCGGTCCAGATAACGTTGTCCACAAGCTAAGGCGATCTCACCGCAAAATGACCAGAGTCATTTTTAGAAACTATTATTAACATCTACAAGATTGCTGTATGTGGTGTTTTTACATTTTAGAGCAGGTCAAAGAAGCATATTACTGTTAGAACATTGTCGGATGGGTTCTGTTAAGACCCGAATTCTGCTCCATTAAAAGTGGACGGAACCAACCTTGAAGTGGCTCCGAGAGAGTCTGTGTTAAGTTACAGTTGAAGTGCTGTGTTACTAAGCGTAGCTAAGTTGTGCCTATCTAAATGTGTTGGCCAAGTTTCAGAATTTTGGAAAGTTATTTTGAAGTGTTTATGAGCTGTAAAGAGTCCGTAAAGTTGTGTTCTGCTGTGCTAAGCTAACGTAACATCTATGTGTCACATCACATCTGTTTATGAGCTGTGATTGGATGAAAGAAGAAGCTGAATGAAGAACGAGAGCTGTGATTTGTCAGTCACTCTCGTATCTGTAAAGCGAGCGCTGATTCGATGAAGTGGGGATGCACGCCATGGCGACCCGCCCACTTTTGTTGTCATTTCCTGGTGCTGCATTTTTTAGTGACAGCTTACACTTACAAGAAGAACGGAGATTTCAATAAAAGTTTAAAAACTCAATTTAAGCCATCTTAACTGTCTAATCACACAGATTCGTCTCTGACAAGAACGTGGTTCGAGCGATTATCACATACAAGCTCCAACTCTTTCCAATGTTGATATTTTTACCGAATTGTTAGATGCTACTCGCAAGCTAACGGCTAAGCTATGGCTAAGCTAACGGGAGTCAACAGTGCCGCTATAGCGGCCATGAAGAGTAATTACGGTCACCTTGTGATAACATTAAGACATGAACCTGCCTCCTGTTGGTCAAAAGACATTTAACAGATGAGTTCTCTCAATACATCATAAAATGTCAGCATTTTTATGGTGAAATACCATCTTTAAAATTGTTCTGTGCACAAACAAAAAATCTTGTTTATTTTAAATACAAATTTTAGAATAACAGAGGCACAGACGAACATTTTTGCTTATTTTAAATACAAAAGAGTTTAAAATAACAAACAAAAGTACATTTTTTCACTCCAGATAACTGTAGCAACAATCAAACAGTTTTATTGAAACTGAAATACATTCTCTTGGAGCAAAATAAAACAAAATCTGCTAACATTTTAGTGTGAACATTGCATTTATTTGAAATCTTTAAAAAGGCGTTTTAGTGAAAGAAAGAAAAAAAATAAGCGTGGTTTAATAGTAATTGTTTTAAAAGATAAGTCTATTAAGTTAATACGGCCACAAAGGCTTTAACTTATAATATTTTTCTTTGAAGGTAAAACCTAAAATAAATAAAGAGGTACTGAATGAATAAAAAACTTGTTTATGGATTACAATAATAAAACCAGAAAGCTGTTTTAGTTAAATAACTCACGACTAAGAAAACATTTATTTGCATTCACTATAATAAATACCATCTTATTGATTCGCAAAATCAAAACGAAAAGATGGCAGATACAGAAGCAGAAGATGCTGACTCATCTATAACAAATTTTGAAGTTTTAGAGCTGCTCAAAACAGAGATTCTAGTACTGCAGGTCAATGTGCAGTGGCTCACAACATCCCTAGAGGAAAGCACACATGCACGAGAAGAAGCTGAGGAGAAATGTATGGAGTTAAAATGTGATAAAAAGAGTTTACATAGAGAATTAAAAGTTTTTAAGGCTAAGCTGGCCTTTACAACAATGAAACTCCATGAAACTGTGGAGCATGAAAAACGGCAGACGTTATCTAAGTCACATGAGAGAAGCTTACGTGAAAAAGCTCAAAAACTGGGCACAAAGTTACAAAGTTATTACTTGTATAAAAAATCACAAGAACGGTGCACGGTGTTGCAAAATGAAAATGAGTGCTTACAATACAATATAAAGATACGCACACAAGACATGGAATTATTTTCACGAAGGCACACGGTGTTACAACGTGATAATGAAAGGTTGCGAGTCCAACTACAAAGTTGTCAGGCAAAGCAGGCCTTGACAACAGCAAAACTTTTTGAAGAGAGAAAAAGATGTTTGGATCTCATGGAAAAACAATTTCCAACACCGCCGCCTAGATCACCAACACGTCACCTAGAGCACCAACACCGCCGCCTAGAGCAGTGTTTTTCAACCAATGTACCTAGGCACACTAGTGTGCCGTGAGTGATCGTCAGGTGTGCCTTGGAAATTATCAACCCCCCACCCCCCCTTCTACAACCTCTTTAAATTTAAGACCACATTGTTGTGGTACTGTTTGGCTGTATTTTTGAAGACATGTTAAGTGCAATTTGAAATAAGAAATATAAAATATGATAAAAATTCATTTTTGTGTTTATTTATCCATACATAGTATAGGATAAATAGGATACATAGTATCCTCCTCCACCGTCTTCATGTGGAGGTCGGTCTCTGTGACACTGTCCTGGACTGGTTCAATTCTTTCCTCTCCAATAGGCTGGAATGTGTTAGCCTTGGCAATGCCACTTCCCAGACAGTCGGTGTCTCCTGTGGTGTCCCTCAGGGGTCAGTTCTGGGGCCCCTGCTGTTTTCCCTCTACATGCTGCCTTTAGGTCAAATTATTAATCAGTTCAACATTTCTTTTCACTGCTATGCCGACGACACACAGCTTTACATCAGGACTGGAACATCATCATCATCCCTATCTCCGTCTTCACTCACTGTTCTCTCTGCCTGCCTGGAGGAAATAAAGGCATGGATGAATCAGAACTTTCTTCAATTAAACTGCTCGAAGACTGAGGCCATATTGATTGGCACCCCTCACCAGATACAAACATCAACTTTAACAACAATCTCCTTCTCTGGTCAAGACATCCCCCTCTCCACCTCTGTTACAAATCTTGGAATAAAAATGGACTCTCATCTTACATTTGAAAATCACATTAAGCATCTGTTTAAAACCTGCTTCTTCCATCTTCGAAACATCTCCAGACTTCGCCCATCTCTGACTTTTCCTGATGCTGAGAAACTCGTCCATGCCTTTGTCTCCTCCAGGCTCGACTACTGCAACTCCCTGTTTATTGGTATCCCTGGCAAAAACCTTCAGAAACTTCAATACATTCAAAACAGTGCAGCAAGGATTCTGTTGAGAGTTCGTAAATTTGAACATATTACACCCATTCTCCATAACCTCCATTGGCTTCCTGTCACCTACAGAATTCAGTACAAAACTGCTCTCATTACCCATCAATGCTTGCACGGCACTTCACCTGACTATCTAAAGGACATTCTTGCACCATATTCATCCACCCGGTCTCTACGATCACAGAACAGTAATTTCCTTCATATTCCTCGGACCAAATTGAGGACCATGGGAGACCGAGCATTCTGTGTGGCTGCCCCCCGCCTGTGGAACTCCCTCCCTGACGACCTGAGAGCTCCACAGTCACTGGTTGACTTTAAAAGCAGCATAAAGACTTTTCTTTTTAAGCAAGCCTATTCTGCCTCCACATGATTTTATCTTTGATCTTAGCTGATATCATTATTGATTTTACTTGATTTTATCACTTGTTTTATTTTATTTATTTTTTAAGCAAGCCTAATCTGCATCCACATGATTTTATCTTTGATCTTAGTCGATATTATTATTGATTTTATTTGATTTTATCACTTGTTTTATTTTGATCTTTGCTTTGTTACACTTTGTAGCACTTTGAGATTTTTATTAATGAAAAGTGCATTATAAATTGAATTCATTATTATTATTATTATTATTATTATTTCATTCCTATTCAAGACACTTTGATAAAAATGACTATATATTTCATATAGGCGGATACAGTGTATCCATGTTTACAATTTTGGTTGGTGGTGTGCCTCGGGATTTTTTTCAATGAAAACACTGTGCCTTGGCTCAAAAAAGGTTGAAAAACACAGGCCTAGAGCACCAACACAGCCGCCTAGAGCACGACACCGCCGTCTAGGGCACCAACACTGCCGCCTAGATCTCCAACACCGTTGCCTAGATCACCAACGCCGCGGGTTACATCACCACTACTCCCTCCACGGAAAAAATGGGGACTCCAACCGTACGACGTACCTGGTAAGCCCTCTCAACAAGGGCAGAGACCTGCGTACTATGGGCCAAAAAACCCACCACACACGCAGATAGATGAGACTGATAATAATCTACAACCTCCTCTCTCAATGGCTGAACTCCAGAATATTGCTAAAAGCATTCAAACCTTCACTCCGAGCCCATTGGGCTCAAATGAAACCAAGATATATCTCTATGACCTTGATTTTCATCTTCAACGCTTTCCAGAAGCTACAGTTGATGATAAACTCTGTCTGGTAAGGTTAACCTCGGACAGGACAGTGCATGCTTTCATTAAGCGTCAACAAGACGCCATTAAGAAAGAATACAGCCTTTTGTGCACTGCACTGGTGAAACAGTTCACTCAATGCACGGGGCCCGGTGGCATCCCAGCTGCAGCAGACATCAAGCAAGGTAGAAATGAGCATCCACGGTCATATTATGACCGAATATTCCGTGCATTTTTTGGTGACAGGAGCGATCCAGGCATGGAGGAAGAGAAAGGTTTTTAATATATCTTCAGCAAAAATATCTACCCTGACATAAAGCAAAAAGTACATGTCAGCACAAACTACAAAAGGAAATCCATCAAAGAAATAGAAGAGTGTACGATATATGTTTTTACAGGTCGCACACAAAACAAAACACCCTTTGAGGTGTGTCCGGGTGAAATGGTCAAATCCAACTCACTGGAGCTGGAAGGGACGCGGACACCGACTCCCTATCCTAAAAAAGCTGAGAACAAACAGAATTTTCAACCTAACATAGCACGTAGTGAAGGTTCCTGCTGTGGCAAGTCATTCAAGTAGATGCATGTATCTGTAAACTTATTTGACTCCTTTTTGACTGACAGAACAAAAGTAAATTTGTCCAGGGAAGAACAGTGTCCATGAGGTTAAGCCTTGTACTGTATGAACCAGGGAAAGTGTGTGTTGGGGTAACTTAAGTTTCACTCTGGTTCGCTTGTTTGGGTCTCTGGTTCCTTGGGATGCCTCCCTCCCGCTCTGGCACATAACAAAGCCACTTCTTGACAGTTTTGCTATAGTCTGACGCCAAAAATACACTACATGCGGTCCGCTCCGCAGGTCGCAGCTGAGCGTCTCAAACTCCAATTTCCACTACCTCCGCTCAGCTCAGGTCCGCCTGCATGCGCCGCTCCTAGACGTATGCGCGGGATTTGCGGGATCGCGCGATAAATCAAGTGATAAATAAGTAAGTCAGAACAAAACAATTCATTCGGTGGAAGAAGGAGAACAACAGTAGAGACTGCTGCCTTGATCTTCTCTCGTAAATGAGCGACAGGACATGGTTTGAGCAACAGGAAGTGATGTATTACATTTCAGAATAAAATACTTTATTTATTTATTTATTTATTGTATTGCGTTTGTAGGCGTAGTCATAAATGATAGTTTGAAAGCATTTTTGTACAAATAAATCCGTATAGAGCTAGGATTAAGTCCGCCCGTGGTGATTTTATTTTGTAAATACGGAAGTTGTGCTCGTTCCTTTTCCTGTTGGTGCGACGTAATCTTCAAAAGTTGACTCCGCACAGCTCCGGCGTCCGGCAGAAATAGAAAAATTTCTAATTTTGACGCGACTGCCGTCCGCTCTCCGCAGCTCGCCACCGCCGTGCGGAGCCAGTGTAAATTCTGTCATTGATTATAATAAGTGCGTATTTGCTACGGAGGTCGGACCGGAGCGGGGCGGAGCCGTAACGCATGTAGTGTATTTTTGGCGTTAGTCAGTTAGCTTTGGGTCAAACTGTCGAGCAGCAGCTGAAAGACACAAAAGTAAGAGTGAGGAAGATAGAGTGTATATCCAATATAAATTTCCCCCTCCCTTTTTTTTTGAGAGACGCTATCCCCTCCTATGTCTAGCTTTTGGTGTGTATGCACACAAACTATCCCATACAAATTCCCACAATTTCAAAATGTTTCATAAATAGCAGATCTACAAGCTCTGACACATTTTGAACTTGTAGACTAAAATTTGTGCTCAGTAGCTAAAGATTTTAGCTAAACACATTTTTTCCCTGACAAAAGATGAGCAAGCCACACTGAAATGATCTACATTTGATAAATGAATGCAGTTCAGTCTGTCAAAAATAATTACCATCTTTTGATGAACTGATTCTTGCATCAATAATGGCTCACTCAACCTCGTTGAAATTTTGTTCACTGGAGATTGGCAGCTGGATGGGGAGCACAGGGTTGCTTTGGCTGGTCTCTGGGTCCCACATGGTGTCACGCTGCCCTCAGCCAACTTGATTTTCATGAACTGCATATCTCTGGACAGATCCTTCACCACTGAAATATATTTCTGTCAGTATTATATTTGTTATGCTACTAAAAGTTGTGTACACCTACAGTCTGCAGTATAAATGCATATTAAACTGATGCAGAACCTTTAGTTCCGGGTTTTTGTTTCCAGTAGGAAGGAGTTTAGTTATACGCTTGCACTAACCAACAAACCTGACACTTCCTGTTTATATCAAGGATGGTAGTATTATTGGCTGAGAGGCTGGTCACGTGGGTGAGAGTAGGCTGTCCAATGAGGAGATGACAACACCAACGGGATGAGCCACGGGCCAGTCTCTGAAGAAAAGTGTGGGACTTGCTGTAAAACAGTCTGTTCTTGCTGGATGAGCAGACAATATGTGAGTTGTGATTTTCCCTTATCTGTACAATAAACCTGCAATAATATTGTGCACATTTGTTTCAGAGCCTGCTTCAGACCTTAGAATAACGTAACACCACCAAAAGTACTCGAGCGAGCATTGAAGTCATCTTGTGGATGGCAAGATCTTCAGATGAAAAGTTAAAACCATTAAGTGAGAAATAAAAATAACCTGCAAATGACACATGAGGAATACACTAATAGACTTGCCTTTCAAATGCTGCCCGTCATCGCCAGCCATCTGTGTGGTTCCATCTGTAAAACACAAACATTCAAACAACTTAGTTGTTGCACACATTTTTGAAATGTTAGACGCACAGGTGTATACTTGACAGGGATTTTATTTTGGTTAGAAATGTTTGTGTTTGTACAGCTCTTTAATAGAAATGGAATTTTCTGTATCCAATCAGGAGTGAACTCAGATTAATGGAATACACAGGACCAAGCACTCAAACACTCAAAATAATAAATACATACCTTTAGTCTAAACATTTAAGGAGTAAACATCTTTAAGATACTCACGTTAAGTTACAAATGTTGTCTTTGGTGCCTGTTTGATTTCCAAATATATCAGTGTGTGTGAATAACAGGGATTAAATAAAAACTGTAGCTTGGTTCTAAAAAAGCTAAGTCTGGTCCTCTGGACATTCAAAAAACAAAAAAACAAAAAAAAGTTGTTTTTTTTGCTTTTTTTTTTTGAATGTCCAGAGGACCCGACTTAGCTTTTTTAGATTTTTCTACCTGGATTATTGAGCATGCATCAGGGTGTAGATTGGTTCTTTATTAAGTTCAGTCCATTTCCTTCTAGTTCACCGGCAGTTCTGCCACATGTTCAGAATGAGGCTTCTAATGCCCCATTTGCACTGCTCCTACTCAGCCCCAACTCTAGGCAGCCCGCCACAGAAAGAACCCTTTTGCATCAATGCTTTAGCTAGTATTTTTAGCTGATTTGAGGCTGATTCTGGACCTCTACCTCTTTTCATCTCTGCTTCTATGGTGGGACCGAGCAAGCTCATTCGAGCTGATTCCAAACCAAAACGTGAATGCAGGTGTAAAGGATTATGAGGAGGTCAATATTAATACTGGCCTCTTTACCTTAATTAATTTACTTATTCAGATTGAATAGTAATTTCACGGATTCTTTCTTTTTCAATTTACCCAATATTTCTGTGATCTTTATGATGGATAAATAAATAAAGCCATTAAGTGACAGAGACGTTAACTTAGTTTGATATGTCAAAGACACTATCATTTATTTAAAATAAATCAACTAAATTAACACCATTACACTTGATTGACATGATTTCACTTTCTTTCAATTTAACACGTCAGCACAGTTAAATTTAACACAACAGACTTCAATACTGGATGTTAAACATATTTAGTCTGAGGGCTCTTTAGCTTAAAAATAGTTACCAGCTTAGAAATTGAGGGAAAAGGATAGGAGGAAAGATTTAAGAAGAATTGGGAGGTTAAGAGAGGAAGTTTATCTTGCATTTATGAAACCAGATGACACTCTTCCATACGCGTCCAGCTAAGATATCATCACACCTCCAGCAAGCAAACAGCTGCTCCTTTACCTTAAGACGTCCGCCTTGGTTCTGGTAAAGAGCTGTGATCAGCCTTGGACTGACGAGTCGTCGGTCCCGCAAGTCCAAGCTGGACTCCACACGTGTTTACCTTGTCGGTGTCGGTGATACTTGCTTTCGTCGGCAGAAGCCGTGGCAGTCGTGGTTTTTTGGCTCAAGATAACTTATTCCAGGAAGGAATAACAAAGTTTTGAGCTTACGCTCATTCGAAGTGGACTCATAACAGCAGGTTATCAGTCCTTAGCTGAAGACGAAGGTCGTTAGCTCTTGACCAAACGTACCCCAGCTCTTTGGGAAAGTTCACATCTCTTTGAAGTTCCCAGTAGACTCTGAAGCGTTCATGCAAACAAACGCTTTTACTCAAAAATGTTGAGATTAGAACACACTTTCCTCATTGGTCCGTGGGCCAAGAGGAGTGTGAAAACGTGAAGTGGAAACTCAAGGTTGACAGCAAGTCTGCTTAGATAACAAAGAGGAATGTTTTGGAAAAGTGTCTGAAAGAGAGGAGACATCTCGACGCTAACGAGAATTTTAGCTGAACTCAACAAAAACAACTCCTGAGCAAGTCAATCTGACACCTCATTCAACGTATTATGATGCGGATGGCTGAGACACCGGAGGTAGCCATAACTTTGGCACAGTTTGGGATGAGGTTGAACAGAACAGGGACGATGGCTTCTGCCCCATGGTCAAATTTATTCCCCAGTACTGATGAGAGGTGGCTGCACAAAGACAAACAAACAAAATAAAACATATTCAACATATGTAAACAAGAAAAAGAAAAAAATCAAAGATGAGTCAAAAAAATTCCCACATATCTTGAAACAAATTAAAAAAAAAATACTGCATTCAATGCAACCTACAGTATATTCTTGACTCTCTTGGTACATTTCAACCCAAATTTCCTTTAAGTGACACGTGCATCTGTTATAAAATACTCACGCCACAGTGATACAGGCCTCTCGGACCACTTGTGAACGTAGGTCCTTTGCTGACAGTTTGAAGGCTCCATCTAGCAGTCGTAGATGCTGGTAAAAACAGTCATAGCTGGTTGCGCCCGCCACCAGCAAAGAGCGTATCTTCTTCAGCTGTAAAAACAAACAAAAACAGTCTTAAACAGAAGCAGGGAACTAACACCGTAATGTCAAAAAACAAATATTTTGAGATCATCTACGGACAGCGATGCATCTCTGGTCCCAGTCATGCTTGTCATCTGAGCAAATTTCCCGGATCTTATTAAGGTTGTCCTCAAGATCTCTTGATGAGTATATCTGTGAAGAACAGAGAAAGGAAACAGGAAAAATGTGAGGGAGACGTCTCAGACAGCCTGGCCTTGACACTGTGTAACGCAGAAGTAAATTATTAATTAGGATGAGAGTGCGCAATTATGCACTGTTAAGCTTTCATGAGTATTGTACCTGGACAGTGGGGACATCTGTAAAGGCTTTGATGAAATCCTCTTCATCAACTGCACCAGCACTTTCCTTTGGCACTGAAGAAAAACAAGAGTCAATTGATCCATCATCTGACTCATCCTAAATTAATTAGTCATAGCTTCACAGCTCTGAGGCCTAAACAAAAAAACTCCACGGTGTATTAAAAAAACAGTCTGGCATAAAGGAAAATTAAATACTTCAAACCATATTTTTTTAGTGAATAACACCTTTAAAAACGTAAGTC
>JBBPBX010016795.1:12370-32950 GCA_038048925.1 Garcialebias charrua | reverse complement strand
CAACTCCTGAGCAAGTCAATCTGACACCTCATTCAACTTTGTCATAGATATTTTGAGTAGACACTTTCATTTGGTCAAGTAACACAGTAATACTCCATATTAAAAGAATAACAGCATATAACATATATCATGAAAATGACAAAAGTTATTCTTTTGATTACATTAGAATAAAATCAAAGATAGAAATAGTCTCTTTTGGTGACTATATTCTCAGATTACAACTAATGGAATAATTTGTGGTAAATGTCTTGCTTTACTGAGAGGTCAGTAAAGGTCATCTCTGGAACAGTTCAAAAATACACAGGTGTATCAAAGTGGACACGGTCATGCCCACTACACTGATTGGTCAGGGGGAGGAGTCACTGGATCTCAGAAACTTTTCACCGATCCACCATTTGCAATTTCTTGGGACATGGAGCAGTGGCTGTATCTATTTTTAAGATTTTAAAACAATAATGACACGCTGTGTTTAATTCTGAAGTACAGGTGTTTTTTTATGTTTGGTGACCGACGACAAAATTTGAGCGAGTGACATCACCACGGGGGATCATACGAGCTGCCGACCTGTTGAAGCATGCAAGGCCATCCGCGAGCCCCGGCCTTGCGTGCTCATAAAGGCCAGAGTCCGAGCCCTGCCAGGCAGGAGGACCGGGAGTCTGGGATGGAGGGTGGAAACATTTATTTAAAAATATTTTTTGTATAAAAAAAAAATCTGTTTTTTAATTTTTTTATCAGTGAATATTAAAAATGAATAAATGGTGCTGGCTTTATCACAAAATCCTGTTTTCACTTTGACTTAATTAAATAATCTGTTAATTACAGTTAACTCAGCTGAAAAATCATAAAAGTACTAAATTACCAGGAATATTTCCCTCAAACATGTTTAAAGAAGAGCCTTAGGTTCAACAATCCAAAGAAGTACAAATCACAAAACAAGAATTACACTTTAAATTAAAGCTTTAAGTCAAAGCTAAACTTCAAAGCTAAAGATAATCTGTATACAAGAAACAAAACCACAATGAGCGTAAATACATCAAATGATGAAGAAAAGAAAAATATAGAATTTTAATATGCATGCTCAATAATCCAGGTAGAAACATCTAAAAAGTTAAGTCTGATCCTCTGACAAACGGCAGCGCAGATTACCCACCCTTTTTGGAGTCCTTGGAGGGGGTATGGGAGAGTGCGCCTCCTGGGGACTCCCTTATCTGCTGGGGGACTTCAACGCTCACGTGGGCAATGACAGTGAGACCTGGAGGGGTGTGGTTGGGAGGAACGGCCCCCCTGATCTGAACCCGAGTGGTGTTTTGTTGTTGGACTTCTGTGCTCATCATGGATTGTCCATAACGAACACCATGTTCAGGCATAAGGGTGTACATATGTGCTCTTGGCACCAGGACACCCTAGGTCGCAGTTCGATGATCGACTTTGTTGTTGTCTCATCTGATCTGCGGCCGCATGTCCTGGACACTCGGGTGAAGAGAGGGGCGGAGCTGTCAACTGACCACTACCTGGTGGTGAGTTGGCTCCGATGGTGGGGGAGGATGCCGGTCAGACCTGGCAGACCCAAACGTATTGTGAGGGTCTGCTGGGAACGTCTGGCAGAGTCTCCCGTAAGACGGAGCTTTAACTCCCACCTCCGGGAGAGCTTTGAACACGTTCCGAGGGAGGCGGGGGACATTGAGCCCGAGTGGGCCATGTTCCGCGCCTCTATTGTCGAGGTAGCTTATCAGAGTTGTGGCCGCAAGGTTGTTGGTGCCTGTCGTGGTGGCAACCCTCGAACCCGGTGGTGGACACCGGCGGTGAGGGATGCTGTCATGCTGAAGAAGGAGTCCTATTGGGCCTTTTTGGGGAAAGCGGTACGTGACCAACACCATTTATGGTGGGGATGGCGTGCTGTTGACCTCAACTCGGGATGTTGTGAGTCGGTGGGCGGAGTACTTCGAAGACCTCCTCAATCCTACTGGCACGTCTTCCACTGAGGAAGCGGAGCCTGGGGACTTTGGGTCGGGCTCTCCAATCTCTGGTGCTGAGGTCACCGAGGTGGTTAAAAAGCTCCGCGGTGGCAGGGCTCCGGGGGTGGATGAGATTCGCCCTGAGTTCCTTAGGGCTCTGGATGTTGTGGGGTTGTGTTGGCTTACGCGACTCTGCAATATCGCGTGGACATCGGGGGCAGTTCCCTTGGATTGGCAGACTGGGGTGGTGGTTCCTCTATTCAAAAAGGGGGACCGTAGAGTGTGTTCCAACTATAGGGGGATCACACTCTTAAGCCTCCCTGGTAAGGTCTATTCAGGGGTTCTGGAGAGGAGGGTCCGTCGGATAGTCGAACCTTGGATTCAGGAGGAACAGTGTGGTTTTCGTGCTGGTCGTGGAACACTGGACCAGCTCTACACCCTCAGCAGGGTCCTGGAGGGTACATGGGAGTTTGCCCAACCAGTTTACATGTGCTTTGTGGACTTGGAAAAGGCATTCGACCGCGTCCCTCGGGGGGTTCTGTGGGGGGTACTCCGGGAGTATGGGGTACCAGGCCCATTGATATGGGCTGTTAGGTCCCTGTACGACCGGTGTCAGAGCTTGGTCCGCATTGCCGGCAGTAAGTCAGGCTCGTTTCCAGTGAGAGTTGGACTCCGCCAAGGTTGCCCTTTGTCACCGATTCTGTTCATAACTTTTATGGACAGAATTTCTAGGCGCAGCCAAGGTGTTGAGAGGATCCGTTTTGGTGGCCTTAGAATCGCTTCTCTGTTTTTTGCAGATGATGTGGTCCTATTGGCTTCATCAGGTCGTGATCTACAGCTTTCGCTGGAGCGGTTTGCAGCCGAGTGTGATGCGGCCGGGTGAGGATCAGTTCCTCCAAATCCAAGGCCATGGTCTTGAGACGGAAATGGGTAGAGTGCCCTCTCTAGGTCAGGGAGGAGGTCTTGCCCCAAGTGGAGGAGTTTAAGTATCTCAGGGTCTTGTTCACGAATGAGGGAAAACTGGAGCGTGAGATCGATAGGCGGATAGGTTCAGCATCCGCAGTGAAGCGGGCGCTGTTGTGGTGAAGAGAGAGCTGAGTCGAAAGGCAAAGCTCTCAATTTACCGATCGATCTACGTTCCCACCCTCATCTATGGTCATGAGCTTTGGGTTGTGACCGAAAGAACGAGATCTCGGATACAAGCGGCTGAAATGAGTTTTCTCCGCAGGGTGTCTGGACTCTCCCTTAGAGATAGGGTGAGAAGCTCAGTCATCCGGGAGGGACTCGGAGTAGAGCCGCTGCTTCTCCACATCGAGAGGAGCCAGTTGAGGTGGCTCGGGCATCTGGTTAGGATGCCTCCTGGACGCCTCCCTGGTGAGGTGTTCCGGGCATGTCCCACCGGGAGGAGACCCAGAGGAAGACCCAGGACACGCTGGAGGGACTATGTTTCTCGGCTGGCCTGGGAACGCCTTGGGATTCCCCCAGAGGAGCTGCTCCAAGTGGCTGGGGAGAGGGAAGTCTGGGCCTCCCTACTTAGGCTGCTACCCCCGCGAGCCGACCCCGGATAAGCGGACGAAAATGGATGGATGGATGGATCCTCTGACATTCAACCCCCCCACAAATGTAGAAACGTTTCTTCTTTCATCCGAAATACTTCTTCATTTTCAGGATCTGTATTCAGCTCAGTCTAATAAATATTTATTTATAAGACTGAGCTGTATACAGCTCCTCAGAAAGAAGAAACGTTTCTACATGTTTTGTTCTTGTTTTGTTTTTTGAATGTCCAGAGGACCAGACTTTACTTAGTTTGATTTAAATGTACAAATGTTTTTGTAGAATCTGGTTCATCAAATTTAATTCAGTTCAGTTTATTTATATAGCGCCTAGTCGCAACAGAAGTTGTCTCAGGGCATTGAACAGAAATATTCATGTATAAAATAAGTTAACAAAAACATTCATAGAAAAAAAAAAATTTAACATTATTTATCTGAGGAGCAGACTGCTTTGAGTTTAACTCATTTCTGTCAGGATTCACTCAGAAAGCAGGTCAGAACCCAATAGTGCAGACAAGAACTCTCAGGGAGCCAGGAGTGCAAAAATCTACATTTAATTATCAAAAATCAAAATGCTGGGCAGGGCAGCAAACTTACTCAGAAGGCATGGAACATAGGAAACATCAGGCAAGACCCAACGATGACCAGACAATGAACAACACACAGGAGCTGACTTATATACACTACAGAGTAATCAGGATAAATCATAAACACCTGGACACAGACAGGGAAACCAGAAGGAGTAGGGACTGAACAACAGAGTGAGCCAAACACCTGGATACATAAAACAGGGAAACCTGAAGGTGTAGGGATGGGGACTGAACAATAGAGGGAGCCATCCTTACAATTTCAGAACATTAGTAGGACTTGGATTCTGGACACGCCTCCAGGATCGGCCCTAGAGTCTTCTTCTTCTTTTGGCTGTTCCCTCTTCAGGGGTCGCCACAGCGAGTCATCCTCCTCCACCTCATTCTGTCCTCTGCATCCTCTGTCCTCACTCCAACTACTTCATGTCCTCTCTAGCTGCATCCATATATCTCCTCTTTGGCTTCCCTCTTTGTATTTTTCCTGGCAGTTGCATTTCTAAAATCCTTCTACCAATATACCCACTGTCCCTCCTCTGGACATGTCCAAACCATCTCAGTCTGGCCTCCCTAACTTTATCTCCTAGTTGTTCAACATGTGCTGTACCTATGATGGTCTCATTCCTAAACTTATCCATCCTTGTCACTCCTAAGGAGAACCTCAACATCTTCATTTCTGCCACTTAAATTTCTTTCTCCTGTCTTTTTATCAATGACACTGTCTCCAGACAATACAATATACAGTAGCTGGTCTCACCACTGTCTTGTAAACTTTTCCTTTGACCTTTGCTGACACCTTTTTGTCACAAATCACTCCTAATACTTTTCTCCATCCACTCCATCCTGTCTGGACTCTCTTTTACTCTTCTTTCCCCACATTCCCCATTTTCCTGGATAGTGGACCCCAAGTACTTGAAGTCCTGCACCTTTGTGACCTCTGATCCTTGTAGCCTCAATGTTCCACCAGCCTCCCTCTCATTCACACACATGTACTCTGTCTTACTATGGCTGACTTTCATTCCTCTTCTTTCAAGTGCATACCTCCACCTCTCCAAGTTCTCTTCCACATGTTCCCTGTTCTCACCACAGATCACAATGTCATCTGCAAACATCATAGTCCATGGGGATTCCTGCCTGACCTCATCTGTTAGTCGGTCCATCACCAGAGCAAACAAGAAGGGGCTCAGAGCCGATCCTTGATGCAATCCCACCTCCACCTTGAAGCTATCTGTCACTCCTACAGCACATCTCACCACTGTCCTGCTGTCCTCATACATGTCCTGTACCAGTCTAACATACTTTTCTGCCACTCCAGATTTCCTCATGCAATACCACACCTCCTCTCTTGGCACCCTGTCATATGCTTTTTCTAAATCCACAAACACACAATGGAGTTCTTTTTGACCCTCTCTGTACAGAGATTTACGCTCTGCCAGTCAACACCTGCTGGAGGTGCCTCGCTCAAGGTACAAACAATGGGGAGACCGGTCATTTTCTGTTGCCGGCCCAAAAGCCTGGAACAGCCTCCCCCTTGAGCTGCGTGCCACCTCTGATCTGACTCTGTTCAAAACCAGACTGAAGACCCACTTGTTCAAAAAAGCTTTCAGTGTGTAACTTTTATTACTTTTGGTATTTTAATATGTAGCATTTTTTATTTCCATTGCCTTTTTATTTCCACTTGTTCAAAAAAGCTTTCAGTGTGTAACTTTTATTACTTGTGTTATTTTAGTATGTAGCATTTTTTATTTCCATTGCCTTCTTTTATTGCTGTTGTTTCTTATTCTATTTTCATTGATTTATTGTTCCAGTTTATTCATCTTTTTATCCTGTTAAGCACCTTGGTCAATGCAAGGCATTGTAGGAAGGTGCTATACAAATAAAGTTTATTATTATTATTATTATTATTACTTCTCTATCAACATCCTCAAAGCAAAGATGGCATCTGTGGTGCTCTTTCTTGGCATAAAACCATACTGTTGCTCAGCCACCTCTTGTCTAAGTCTTGCTTCCGCAACTCCCAGATCTTCATCGTGTGGCTCATCAACTTAAATCCTCTGTAGTTGCTACAACTCTGCACATCACCCTTGTTCTTAAAAATGGGCACCAACATACTTTTTCTCCATTCCTCAGGCATTTTCTCACCCTCAAATATGCCATTGAATATTTTAGTCAAAAACCTCACTGCCATCTCTCCAAGACATTTCCAAACCTCCACTGGTATGTCATCAAGTCCTACTGCCTTTCCCTTCTTCATTCTTTTCAGAGCGTTCCGGACTTCACCCTCACTAATCTTTCCCACTTCCTGACCCACAGTTTCTATGACCTCTACTCTTCTTTCTCTTTCATCCTCTTCATTCATTAGCTCCTGAAGTACTCATTCCATCTTCCTGTCACACTCTCCTCACTTGTTAGAGCATTACCATTCCTATCTTTAATAAGCCTAACCTGTTGCACATCCTTTCCAGCCTGATCCCTCTGTCTTGCCAATTGGTACAAGTCCTTCTCGCCCTCTTTAGTGTCCAATCTCCCATACAACTCATTGTACGCCCTCTGCTTTGCCTTAGCTACTTCCCTCATTGCTCTATATCCCATCTCTTTATATTGCTGTCTCCTCTCTTCAGTCCTCTCACTGTCATATTTCTTCTTGACTAACCTCTTTCTTTGAACAGTGTCCTGCACTTCACTTTTCCACCACCAGGTTTCCTTATCATCCATTCTCTGTTCAGAAGACACACCAAGTACAAAGTACCTTCCTACTTGTCTCTCTAATTGCTGTTGTTGTAGTTGCCCAGTCATTTGGAAGCTCTTTCTTACCACCCTGAGCCTTTAACAGCTCCTCTCTGAATTTCTCACAACATTCTTCCTTCTTCAGCTTCCACCTTTTGGTTTTCTTCTCTGGTTTTACTATTTTTCTCTTCTTCACATCAACAGTCATTCTACACACAACCATCTGTTGTGATGCTGTCTGGCCACTCTCTCCCCTGTCACAACCTTACAGTCTCCAATCTCCCTCAGGTTTCCTCTTCTACACAGAATGTAGTCGACCTGTGTACTCCTTCATTCACTCTTAAAGGTCACTCTATGTTCCTCCTGCTTTTGGAAATAGGTATTGGACTACTGTATAGCCATTTCCATTCTCTTGGCAAAATCCACCATCATCTGTCCTTCCTGGTTTCTTTCCTTGACACCAAACCTACCCATCACTTCCTCATCCCCTCTGTTTCCTTCACCGACATGTCCATTCAGGTCTACTCCTATCACCACTCTTTCCTCCCTGGGAATACTCTCTATCACTTCATCCAAATCTTTCCAAAATGTATCTTTCTCCTCCCCATCACATCCAACCTGTGGAGATAACCACTGACTATGTTTAGCATAGTCAGTGGTACAAACTACATCATGTGTGATGTAGTTTGTGTATTACAGTTAGAAAAATTAAGTAGAGTTATTCATTTGTGATGTAGTTTGTGTATTACAGTTAGAAAAATTAAGTAGAATTATTCATTTTGTGATGTAGTTTGTGTATTACAGTTAGAAAAATTAAATAGAATTATTCATTTTTGTGATGTAGTTTGTGTATTACAGTTAGAAAAATTAAGTTGAATTATTCATTTTCTTATGTAGTTTGTGTATTACAGTTAGAATGATGTAGTTTGTGTATTACAGTTAGAAAAATTAAGTAGAATTATTCATTTTGTGATGTAGTTTGTGTATTACAGCTAGATAAATTAAGTAGAATTATTCATTTTGTGATGTAGTTTGTGTATTACAGTTAGTAAAATTAAGTAGAATTATTCATTTTGTGATGTAGCTTGAAGGTTAACATTGGTTGAACAAACTGTGAAATAAGGGGCAGATATAATAAGATTTCATCTTCTTTCTGCTCCTTTCATTTTATCCTACTTGTATTCTTGTATCTGATGAAACTGTCTTGTATTGTTCTTTTAAAATGAATGAATAAACATCAAATCAAATCAAGCCCTTCTACTTCTACCTTCAGACACATCACCCTATCCAAAGGTGGGCATATGAACGCTAGGGACCGCTAATGCGCTAATCCGCTTACAACGGACCTAACGTTTTTGTCAGCGTAACAGCGGAGTGACTAACTTTTATAATTCATAAGCGGATTTGTGCTATTTTTATTTAAAATGCAGTACCGCTAATAACTAATTATCTATCAGTAAAAACGAATAAACTTATTACAGGCTCTTATGCTGGCTCCGTAGCTGCTTGTTTTGCCTTTTTCCCCTCCCTCACCGTAAAGAGCAGAGAGGAGGGAGGGTTGGAGGGGGAGCAGAGGGGAGAACAGACACGGATCTACCATGTAGGCAAATGATGCCGTTGCTTGGGGCCCAAATCAGCAGGGGCCCCGGCCCCGCCCCGGCCAGTCACCTACATCACTAACATTGCTCATGCTTGTTAATGTACATTTAACATAAAAATAATTATAGTTACGATGAAAACGATCATTAAAAACGCAATACAAAAACCGGTCGATTTCTGTATCCCCCTACTAAAAATGGACTATTCCATCTTGACATCTTCCGGGTCAGAGGTGAACTCGGGGGCTAATTCTGTGGCTAGCTGGTTGTGCTGGGTTTCTTGGATAAATCCGCAGAGAACCCCGCTGTTTCAAGCCAAATTAACGCGGCCGGAGGATTTTATTGTGTGTTTTGTGTCGACCACTCGACGGTGAGTCGTTAGTTTTATGTATTTTAGTTACTTTTCATTAAATCTGTTGACTACCTATAGAATCTTGACATCTTCCGGGTCAGAGGTGAACTGGACGCTAACTCTGTGGCTAGCTGGTTGTGCTGGGTTTCTTGGATAAATCCGCAGAGAACCCCGCTGTTTCAAGCCAAATTAACGCGGCCGGAGGATTTTATTGTGTGTTTTGTGTCGACCACTCGACGGTGAGTCGTTAGTTTTATGTATTTTGGTTACTTTTATGTATAAATGCGGTGGCGAAACGCCCGTGTATTTGAGATTTAAAAGTGGTCTTAGGGATTAAAAGATCATTCTCTTTTTTGTTAATTTCGTGGCCGAATAGAATATATGTACGTAAAGTATTAAATAAATCCTTTGATTTTTGTAATTTCATCCTTTTAGGATCATTTTAGTTACTTTTCAGTTGGCAGTGTAGTGCAAATATTGCATAACGCTGCCGGCTACCAATTGTCGAATATAAATAGCGGATTAGATTAGCTTCCCCTAATTTTCACAAGACATTTGTGCTTTTGAAATTGTGGACCTAAAAAAATTAATAAGCGTTTTAGAAATTGTGGAACTAATTTTTTGATTAGCGTTGCCCACCACTGAACCTATCTGACACTCTCTTCACCTCTACTACATTCTTTGCCAGCTCCTCTTTCAGGACCACCTCTACTCCATTTCTCTTTCTATCCACACCATGGTAAAACAGTTTGATCCCTGCTCCAATGCTGCGGGCCTTGCTGCCCTTCCACTTGGTCTCTTGGACACATAAAACATCTACCTTTCTTCTCTGCATCATGTCAGCCAGCTCTCTACCTTTGCCTGTCATTGTCTCCACATTTAGAGTTGCAACCCTCAGTCCTACATTCTTCACTTTCCTCTTCTCCCTCTGTCTCCTGACACGTTTCCCTCCTCAGGGTCTTCGACTAACAGTAGCACAATTTCTGCCGGCACCCTGTTTGTCAACAGCACCAGAATCTGTCCTAAAGTGCAGGTGCAAATCCAGGCTGAACTGAACCAGACTGAGCAGGGCTGTGCAGGGCTGAGCAGAGTTGGCGCTCTCATCACCGAGCATTACGGGCCAACTAATGTCAGGCTGCGCTGCCACGTGGGTCTCAGAGTGCCTCCGTCCTGTGAGCTTGTAGTCGGTGGAGAGCCACAGTAGCTGTGTTTCCATCCATTTTCATTTCGATTTTTGAGCTAATTTTTGAAATCTCGCAAATATGTAAATACAAATTAATGCGAAGCAGAAGTGTTTCCATCTGCTGGCTTGAAGCGCATCTACCAAGCCACGCACAGCGTCATTACGTCAGACGTCAGCGTCATTACGTCAGACGTCAGCACTGCGCATGTCTACAGTAAACAGGAAGTAGCGGTTGAAAACAGAACCCGGCCACACATCTCGTCAAAATGGAGAGAATATTTCAGGTACGTGTTGCTATCGGGCAAGTTGTATTTATTCTGTCATGCCAACTAGTTTTAGCGATGTTACATGTTGTCCGGAGCGGAAACAGCTGATCAGTCACGTGACGTGAATGTTCGCTTCGGCAGCACGAGTCGGCAAATGTGTTTCCATCTGTCGTTTTGCGCATCTGCTCGGTTTCGAAGATCCCAAAAACCACCTCAAGCGAGCGTATCTACTTTTTGGCGAATTTCAGGAAGTAACCTCGCATTTTGCCGTTTCCATTAAGCTTTTCTGCTGCGATACTTCAAAATGCGCACCTAGAAACCTTGATGGAAACACGGCTAGTGCTGGTCTGAGGGCAGCTGTCTGCTTTTTGATGATTCCTTCCTCCACAGGGCTTTCCATGAGGGCAGTCCAGATGATGGCCCCAGGGTGGTCTTCATGGTGGACCTGTGGCACCCCAACGTGGCCGCTGCCGAGAGACAAGCCTTGGACTACATTTTCACTCCAGGCCGCTTAGAGGACAAACAAGGGAAATAGGTGGGAGTGAGAACCATGTCTGAGCAGGAGACATATAGCATTAAGATATGTGTCTGTACTGTTAGGGAGAAACACTTTCCTGCCTCCAGACCAGCTTTCAATGTGTGCATCTTCTCCAGCTCGCAGTGTTGCTCCCAACTCTTATTATCTTTAGTTTGTAGACGGGTCTCTCTTGTAAATGAGTCATCGAGGCTCAATGAGATTAACCTGCCTAAAAATGGTTGAATGAATGATTAGGAGCAGTGCTAACAGTGTTGCCAAATAGAATCAAAGTTTTCCAGCCCAAAAGTCTGTTAAAAACCGCCCCATCACATAAAAACCCGCCCAATCAAATATAAAAAATATATACACCCCCCCCCCCACACACACACACACACACACCAGGCAAAAACATTATCCCCCCATCGCCAGTTGGCAAACTTCTACAAACAACTACCAACATTTCACTTTTATTTTAATAATTTGTATATAATAATAACCATAGAGCTTAAAAAAGAACAGTTCAGAGCTTCCAGACTGACAGACAAGGGAGAGAGCTCATTTATTCTAATCCAGCTATTACCACGTCTGGTAGAAAGGACTGCCTTGAACAACCAGAGAAGAAATGCTTCTTCATTATCCTCCTTCCCAGATGACAAATCCTCCCTGAATGGAGGCGAATGTAAAAGTTTCCCAGGGACACGCTGGGCTTCTGCTCTATTTAGATATATAGTGAAGTGCTGTCAGGGCAACTCATGGCAGGTTTGGGGATCTGTGCTTAGCTTGGCAGCACATAGAGCTGGGTGGGGAGCTGCCGGGCTCTCCCTGCGGGTGCTGGTGTGAGCACGGCACAGGCAGCTGTCAGCAGAGAGGTGGCATTTCCTGGTCTGATGCTGACAAAGGCTGTCTGCAGGCAGCAAGAGCGCAGCCAGACTGACACCCTGTTTATTCACAGATGACGTCCGGAACAGGGATGGGTGTCGCTGGCATTTTGATTCACCTAGCAGCGTGAAGACTTCCCTGAAACTCTGTGTGATGAAGTCTTTGTAGAGAACACATAACCAGAATAATTGAGGAGTTCCAGCATGTGTGGGCCCCATCATTCGTACCAGCCGGCTGCCACAAGTAGCACAAGACTTTCATACATGCACGCGCACACTCACACACATGCTCATAAAACAGCAGAAAGACAGAGAACACATTTTGTCACATAATTCCACCCACACATTCTGTGTAAAATCTGTCCCAGATTTGATACCCTAAAAAATGAACTAGAACCAAAATTTTCTTTACAAAAGCCAAAAATATCAAAAAAGCACCAAACCATAGTACTGAAATACCCACCTACTCGCACGGCCTGTCTAACAACTGTCAGTGTCAGATAAAATTATCAAGACATTCAATATTAATGAACATGATTTTAGTATCATGAGACACAAAGGTTCAGGGTTCGGTTTTCCTTTATCTTTAGGAGCAGATAATAGCTCCATTGTATAACTGAGTTCTTTACAAGTTGTCCAAATGTGTTTTTAAATATGGTCATCAAATACATCCCACAATTGGAAAGGTTAGCTTTCATGAAAGAATGCCTATCACCTGCTTCCTTTCATGCCTGACTTTTGGACTCATTTTATCTCATGCTGAGAAGGGGTGAAGTTAAAGCCTTTATGGGCAAATCTTGTAAATTACCTTGATGAGTGATCTCATGCAACATTGTGAGATCTTGAAAGATCTAGTATCATTTGAAATATATCATGGTGATGATTTTCAGTAATAACATTATTTACATGAATGTTCCTACTAGCACCCTGCATATGTTGGATGCTGTCTATCATGGTGCACTAAGATACATAACTGGCTGTAACTACTGTACCCACCACTACACCCTGTATTCACTGGTCAACTGGACATCATTAACTTCACACAGACTCTTCCACTGGTACATTTTCATCTTTAAATCACTTCTTGGTCTGCTGTCTTCATACATCTCCTCCTACATGTCTCTACGTGAGTGCAGCTACAGCGTGCACTCTCAGGACATGATTACCTGCAGTGTTCCCTCAGTGAGGATTGAACGAGGCAAAAGGGCCTTCTCCTACTCTGCTCCTATTTCCTAGAATATCTTGCAAAAAGATCTGAAGCTCTCGACCTTGACCTCTCTAAGTGGCTTCAAACATCTGCTAAGTTCCTGGCAAAAATCAATGCAGCCATGTGTTCCTCTTTTTAGTTTTCTACCTTGCCTTACAACCTATCTGTTTTCTGTTTTATTTTATTTGTTCTTCTCAATTTGTATGCTTTTTATGATTGTCTACTGTTGTATTTGTCTACTTTTGTCATCACTCTTTGTTTAAAACAGGTCTCGCTTGTAAATGAATCCCCGAGGCTAAAAAGGATTAACCTGTATAAATAAATTTTGAATGAATAATGCTGCACATAAATTAATTGTCTAGAGTGGGTTATCAGTCAACATTACGTCTGGGTCACTTCCATGTATATTGCGCATGTCAGTTGCAGTAAGAAACTGCAATTATGTCTTGTTGTGCTGTAGGTTGCACCAACCGTTTTGATAAAAACAATAAAACATGCAAGTTTTACAGAATTCCATCAACTCACACCCCCTAACAGGAGATGTCTTTGGTTGCAAGCCACCAGAAGACGCGTTTGGAAAAAAACAGATAATTAAAAATGCACCAATCTGCAGCGAGCACTTCAAATGTTCTGTAATGTTCTGGAGAGTGATGTTAAAAATGCAAAATCAATGTATACATTTAAGAAAAAGGTCAAAAGGGACTTGCTCAAAAACTATGTATGATGTAGCTTAGTGTGTTTGTGTATTACAGTTAGAAAAATTAATTAGAGTTATTCGTTTTGTGATGTAGTTTGAAGGTTATCATTGTTTGAACAAACTGTGAAATAAGGGGCAGATATAATAAAATTTCATCTTCTTTCTGCTCCTTTCATTTTTTCCTACTTATATTCTTGTATCTGATCTAGGGAGTGGTGGCGCAGAGGTTAAGAAGGTGCACTTGTGATCGGAAGGTCGCCGGTTCAAGCCCCGGTACCGACAACATCAAAGATGTGGGTGGGATAAGTGAAGCGGTCACACTTGTCTCCACCCTCATCTGCCCCACTCTGGGCCCTTGAGCAAGGCCCTTAACCCACACCATCTGCTCCCCCGGGAACCCTAGATATCAGCTCTCTGCTCCACACAGAGGTGGTCTGTGGTTGTGTCAGGAAGGGCATCCGGCGTAAAAATTGCCAAATCTTCGTGCGACCAGTTCGCTGTGGCGACCCCTAACGCAGGGAAAAAAGCCGAAAGAAGAAGAAAAAAATAAAAATAATTCTTGTATCTGATGAAACTGTTTTGTATTGTTCTTTTTAAATGAATAAATAAACATCAAATCAAAATTGAGGTAAGCGCTGCCTAGCTAACAAGCATTGCTGGTTATTGCGTTCTATATACAAAAATATGAACGATAAGTTCAGTGATGCTGAGTTGAGTTGCTAATCATTTGTTGTTTCCGTGTATCAAGTTGTATGCTAACACATGCTATGCTAGTTAGCCCTGGCCAACCGTGTGCTGTTTTCATCCAACACCATCCAGTCATGTGCCTCTGCAATAACCACAGCTGTTTTTGACCAATTTGACCTGGTCTCACTGCCTAACCTCACCAAGGTGGTTCAGCAGATGAAACCAACTAACTGTTGTCTGGACATCATTTCCTCTAAAATGTTCAAACAATCCTTTGATGTAATTGGTCCTTGTGTTTTGTCATTTATTAACAGCTGTCTATCTTCAGGTTTTGTGCCATCTGCTTTCAAACACGCTGTGGTCAGGCCTCTTCTCAAAAAACCAGGCCTAGATCCTACAGCTCTCTCTAATTTCAGACCAGTTTCCCATCTGTCATTTCTATCAAAGGTCCTAGAAAAGATTGTTTTTATTCAACTTCAATCTTTTCTAGAGCTCAACAACCTGTTTGAAAAATTTCAGTCAGGTTTTCGAGCTCGTCACAGCACTGAATCTGCACTGCTCAAAGTACAGAATGACATTCTTCTGTCCCTGGATGCAAAAAACCCTGCTCTGCTGGTGATGTTAGACCTCTCAGCAGCTTTTGACACCGTCGACCATCAGGTACTAATCAACCGCTTGTCTCAGCGGTTGGCCTCCAGGGAGCTGTGCTTGAGTGGTTCAAATCTTACCTGTCTGGGAGAACTTTTTCTGTCATGATAGGCGATCTGTCCTCCTCTTCATCAACCCCTCTGACCTCTGGCGTACCACAGGGATCTATTCTAGGGCCAGTCCTCTTCTCTCTTTACATGCTGCCATTAGGATCAATCATTGCACGTCATAACCTGTCTTTTCACATGTATGCAGACGATTTACAAATCTATCTGCCAGTCACTCCCAACCCCTCACTCAGTTCAAACACTCTTGTCAACTGCTTAAATGACATTAAGCACTGGCTCTCTCAAAACTTCCTCCACCTAAACACAGATAAAACTGAATGCATTTTATTTGGTGCACCTGATGACACCAACAACATCCTTCCCAGTCCCAGTGTTGGTTTTCCCCTCCCCCACTTCAACCCGGTGGTCAGAAATCTTGGAGTGCAGCTTGACTCCAACTTAAAGTTTGATAAACAGATCAGTTCTGTTGTCAAGACCAGCTTTTTCCAGCTCCGTCTGCTCTCCAAAGTCAAGTCATTTCTCAGCCGTGGTGATCTGGAGAAGGCCATCCATGCCTTTGTGACCTCCAGACTTGATTATTGTAATGCTTTGTATGTTGGTATTAATCAATCCTCCATCTCCCGTTTACAGCTTGTACAGAACTCTGCCGCGCGCTTTTTGACCAACACACGAAAATATGAACACATCACTCCTGTCCTGTCCTCTCTACACTGGCTCCCGGTTCAGTTCAGGATACAGTTCAAGCTGCTCCTGTTTGTTTTCAAAGCTCTGAATGGACTTGCTCCTCTGTACATCTCAGAACTTTTGAAAGTCCATCAGCCCGGCAGAGCTTTACGCTCTGCCAGTCAACACCTGCTGGAGGTGCCTCGCTCAAGGTACAAACAATGGGGAGACCGGTCATTTTCTGTTGCCGGCCCAAAAGCCTGGAACAGTCTCCCCCTTGAGCTGCGTGCCACCTCTGATCTGACTCTGTTCAAAACCAGACTGAAGACCCACTTGTTCAAAAAAGCTTTCAGTGTGTAACTTTTATTACTTTTGGTATTTTAGTATGTAGCATTTTTTATTTCCATTGCCTTTTTATTTCCACTTGTTCAAAAAAGCTTTCAGTGTGTAACTTTTATTACTTTTGGTATTTTAGTATGTAGCATTTTTATTTCCATTGCCTTCTTTTATTGCTGTTGTTTCTTATTCTATTTTCATTGATTTATTGTTCCAGTTTATTCATCTTTTTATCCTGTTAAGCACCTTGGTCAATGCAAGGCATTGTAGGAAGGTGCTATACAAATAAAGTTTATTATTATTATTATTATTTCATTAACCTCAGTCACTGGAATATACTGTATTTGTACAGGAGTGGCATCTGAAGACATTGACAGTCCTGACTTTGTCCCGTCCATCTTCTCCTACTCTACAAAGTCCGGCAAAGACAGTAATGGAAAATCGGAGCAGTAAATAGAGGGATTACTGAGTTTAATTGAGGCTAGGGTTGCCAACCGTACCGTAAAAAAAGGAATCATCCCGTATTTAGAAACAAAAGTATGCATTCCGTATTGAGCTGCAACAGGATGTAATTTGTCCCGTATTATCGTGAAAATCAAAAAAAAAAACATGTCCATGTCAATAGTGTTAGTAAATGATGGGGTACTATATATGGAACTTTACGATAAATTAACTCTCGCCCTCTCCTGCTCTGTGACCAATGAGCAGTCTTCTTACTCACGAAGCCACAGAATCAGCTCGTCTCATTCTGTCAGCTCCTGTTGTTTAGCACAACCGGCAGCAGACATGATTCGACAACAAGACATCATGGACGCGAGCGGAAGGAATTCAGAAGATTTAATTAGTGCTCACGGTTCATCTTCCATCAATAACCCGACTACTCCTCCCAGGAAAAAAAAGAGAGAAAAAAAAAAAACTGGCTGCAAACATACAGAATCGAGTGGGGAAATGAAACGTGGCTGGAAAGAGTGCACGATAATGGCAATAAAGTGCACTGCACTGTCTGCCAGTGCACTTTGTCTGTAGCCAATGGTGGACAGTTTGATGTCAAACAGCTTCCACTACTGGACACATAAGAAATGTGAAAGACAACAAAACCAGGAGAACCCTTGACCAGTATGTTGTCCACCAGGCAATGCCAGAGGCAGATATGGTATGTACAATAATAATAATATTTAAAAAAGACAAGTTTAATGTGTGAAAGTGCAATGAATGTGAGCATTAAAGGCCAAATATATTTTTATTGTGATAAACAAATAGAATAAAAAATGAATAAATAAAATAGATAAATAAATAAAAAATACACAAATTAATATTTATATTATTTCTTATGTTTATGATTACAGATTACTGCAGCGATAGTCCAACACTGTGAAACATTCTTTAAGTTACAACTCAACCGACTGATTTAAGCTGACTCTCCAAACACTGAATGACTCCAGCATTGCCAAGATGATGTCCTGTGGGAGGACGAAGGCTGAGGCTGTGGCCACCAATGTCTTGTGTCCAAATGTAATAAGAAGTGGTCCAAAAATTGAAAAGTGGAAGCAGCCCACTCCCATTCTCTCTTTACATCTATGCCTCAAACAAGGTGAAGATGAACCATGTTTTATTAATGATAGTTATATACAAATGGATACACCTGATATATACAAATAAATACATCATCAAACTTACTTTACAGTATATAAACATATGCATACTTATACACTTTTTTAATTAAACAGTTTACAGTATATTGTATATGATGTTTTAAAGTAATTTCAAAAGGTAGTTAGGATATGATGCAAAATTCCAAATATAAAATATTTGTTCCCATTTATTTACCACTGTACATGACCTATGTGCCTCTGGTATACTCAGATCATAAAACTTCAACTCCTTTTGGCAGGCTAAGCTTGTCTATGAATGAGCTTCATGAGGAATGTGTGACTGCAGCACCTCACCAAAAAGCTCAGGAGAAGGTGGCAGTCCAAGGGAGCAGCAGAGAGGTGGATCAAGTCTTCAGTCAGCCAGCCCTGCCATGAGGTGTCCCTTATTTATTTTTCAAGGAGTTGGCAACCCTAATTGAGGCTGTAATAAACCTGTGTTTAACAAAGTAAAGTGACTGCTTTAATGCTGTCTTAATGACTGATCTCTTCTGTGTGTCTCAGCTACAAGAGAAAAGATGAAGGGATGAAACACCCAGCAGATGTCCAAACAATGGACCATATTGGCCATCCTCATGAAAACTGCGTTTATGGCTCACCAATAAGGATACAGCATTCAGATTTAATGTTAGTGAATGTGACATTTCCAAGATTTTCAGAAGTTGGCTCCCTTTCACGTCTCAGACTTTGAAACCTCTAATCTATCTGATGACATTGTAATTGTGTATGCAGCGTTAACAAACAATTGGGACTATATGGTCCCTAGAAAATAAACTGTAAATATCTTGTTGAAGTATTCAAGAGTTAAGGATACATCAAAAAACCCTGATGCATGCTCAATAACCCAGGTGGAAAAATCTAAAAAAGCCAAGTCTGGTCCTCTGGACATTAAAAAACAAAACAAAACAAAAAAGTCGTAGTAGTATCTACTTTTTGTTTTGTTTTGTTTTTGAATGTCCAGAGGACCAGACTTGGCTTTTTTAGATACATCAAAAACTTTTTATTTGTTGTTTGTACATAAGTAATGTCACTAAAAAGTAACAACAAAATAAATGTTTTTTAAATGTACACACAGTGATTTGAAGGAAAAAGTTCAAACTGAATGTTAACAGGAAAAGTTACAATAAATGATATGTGTCAAAGTGCATTGTTTTTAGCTTCTTTCTTTTACACTAAGTAAAGCTCAGGTAGGTAGAATATTACATTGTGTGAATAACTGATCAGTTATTTGGAGGGCTGTGTACAGCATTTGATCACCTCTGGCTGCACGAGTGTGTCCTGCTGGGTCCACATCACAAAGTGGCAGGACTGGACGCCACGTGCTGTGAAGCTGAACTTCATCATTCTTCATGGTTCTTCTTGAGATGTAATGAGCAGCGCCTGTTCACCTTTTCAACATCATGTAATAAAATGTATAAAATAAAGAACAAAATAAAAATAACGCACAGAGGCATGTCCGAGCGTTTTCAATGCGCTTCTCATAGATGTCTCAGTAAAACGAGTCCACATAATCAGTCACAGTTGTAACTTTCATTTTAATTGACAGCTCCTGGTAATAAATAAATATAAAACCTCAAATTAGCAACAAATAATCCTGGTGTTGTGTTAGGGTTTTCTTACAGTTTCGTTGTGTGTGTGTGTGTGTTCATTTTTTTATTGCCGAGCAAAAAATGTTTTTTATACAACTTTTGCCATGTTCACTTTAGCCTGACAAATATCAGTCAGCCACCAAGACATCAAGTGTATTTATAGATTTTAATACCAAGAACTCTATGAGTAGAGCTGTGAAGACTGTCATATCTGCCTCTGTGCACCCTCACTATACAGGGGAACAGAATTTTGCACAACACCTGTTCTTTCTTCAGACTTTATGCGCACGCATCCGCCATGTTGGTAGACAAACAATCCCTCTATAGTCTGGAGACAGTGGCACTGACAAAAGGACAGGAGACAGAACTGGAAGTGGCAGAAATGAAGATGTTGAGGTTCTCCTTAGGAGTGACAAGGATGGATAAGATCAGGAATGAGATCATCAGAGGTACAGCACATGTTGAACAACTGGGAGATAAAGTTAGAGAGGCCAGACTGAGATGGTTTGGACATGTCCAGAGGAGGGACAGTGGTTTGGACATGTCCAGAGGAGGGACAGTGGTTTGGACATGTCCAGAGGAGGGACAGTGGTTTGGACATGTCCAGAGGAGGGACAGTGGTTTGGACATGTCCAGAGGAGGGACAGTGGTTTGGACATGTCCAGAGGAGGGACAGTGGTTTGGACATGTCCAGAGGAGGGACAGTGGTTTGGACATGTCCAGAGGAGGGACAGTGGTTTGGACATGTCCAGAGGAGGGACAGTGGTTTGGACATGTCCAGAGGAGGGACAGTGGTTTGGACATGTCCAGAGGAGGGACAGTGGTTTGGACATGTCCAGAGGAGGGACAGTGGTTTGGACATGTCCAGAGGAGGGACAGTGGTTTGGACATGTCCAGAGGAGGGACAGTGGTTTGGACATGTCCAGAGGAGGGACAGTGGTTTGGACATGTCCAGAGGAGGGACAGTGGTTTGGACATGTCCAGAGGAGGGACAGTGGTTTGGACATGTCCAGAGGAGGGACAGTGGTTTGGACATGTCCAGAGGAGGGACAGTGGTTTGGACATGTCCAGAGGAGGGACAGTGGTTTGGACATGTCCAGAGGAGGGACAGTGGTTTGGACATGTCCAGAGGAGGGACAGTGGTTTGGACATGTCCAGAGGAGGGACAGTGGTTTGGACATGTCCAGAGGAGGGACAGTGGTTTGGACATGTCCAGAGGAGGGACAGTGGTTTGGACATGTCCAGAGGAGGGACAGTGGTTTGGACATGTCCAGAGGAGGGACAGTGGTTTGGACATGTCCAGAGGAGGGACAGTGGTTTGGACATGTCCAGAGGAGGGACAGTGGTTTGGACATGTCCAGAGGAGGGACAGTGGTTTGGACATGTCCAGAGGAGGGACAGTGGTTTGGACATGTCCAGAGGA
>JBBPBX010016794.1:27838-47651 GCA_038048925.1 Garcialebias charrua | reverse complement strand
AGAGGTGAGGACCCATCTGACGAACCTTTTTGTGGGCTGCAAGGCCCCCAGCTTGAACCTACATGTTGGGGGGTCTACCAATGGAAGTGGGTGTGGAGAGGGTTGAGACCAGAATTGCCACACCCATCTCCTCTCTGCGTGGAACTGTACAAAGGACGTGTGAAAGGAAAAGAGGGCCAGGTCCCAGTGAGAGTCAAATGCGACCACATTGGCAACCTGGAACGCCGGCAGATGGTTGACCAGCTCACACCATGCAGCATGCAGAACCCCATAGAAGAGCAGTGACAGAGAAAGACATAATAGACTCAAGACCGATCGCCAAAATACCAGAAAGTCTCATTTGGATGAACCTCAAGAAGAATATCACCTTAAGCTTTGTCCTCCAACCTCACCATGGATATTTAATGTGGTCTACATGATAAAAGGAATAAGTATCAGATTGAAATGGGGACCCAAACCCCAACAGAAATGGCACCTGGAAGGACCCCAGCCTGAACCTACCTGTAGCTGCTCCCCAGCAGTTGAATTAAGATGCGCAGTCTCGACGGGTGATTTGATGCTTTTTATTTTCTTTCAAGTAGATGGTCACAGTCACCACACCGCTTCTGTCACCATGATCACCAAGCATGATCACCAAGATCACCAAGATCACCAAGATCACCGTAAAAACTAAAATATATACAGATATATACAAATATTAGTGTACAGAACGAATATTAAAGTACAGAATAAACATATAAACATTGAACATAAAACAAACATACCTTGCTGCTTTCACTGAGGAACACTAAGTGTTATTCATTGGAGCCAAAACACGTCTTGACAGTTGCAGTCATTTCTTGTTACTGTGATTTTGACAGCTTTTATAGTTCCTGCCCTCATTAACTACGGCAGCCCGTGAGGTACATAAAGGAAATCCAAACATTTCAAAGTGCAAGTACGATTAAACAAAACAAACCACCAACAGTATTAAACAAACAGACAAACATCCATAAACAATCTGCAACATATTCTCAAGATTCACTTTAATCAAGTTTCAATACATTTATTCTCATTTAAATAATTTAAACGATTCATTTTATTCTACTAATTTAGAAAATTCATTTTAAATAGCTCAGTATCCATTACACTCCCACCAATAATGCATGAATATTACCCACAAAAAAAACATGCATTATTTTAAAGTTTCTTTTTAAAACCCTTACAGATTGTTTAAAACATGTTTGTCTGTGTACATTCAGTTCATGCGTCACTTTCCAAAAACACCACCAATTTTTGCACTGGTCTCTCTATGACTGAACTCTTGGAAATAATGTTCCTTCCTAACCTTTGTTCCCCTGTTCTCAACTTCACCTTTCGAACCAAGCCATCATTACCAATCACTGTTTCCACAACACGACCCAACTGCCACCTATTTCTTGGGAGAAGATCCTCCTTGACAATTACAACATCATTTACTTTTAAATTGCGCCGAATTACATGCCACTTTTTTTGTCTAATGGAGATATTCTGGAGGTATTCTCTCTTCCAGCGACTCCAAAACTGTTCAACCAAAAACTGTACACGGCGCCAGCGTTTTGAGGAGTAGATGTCCTCTCTCACAAATTCCCCTGCAGGAGGCAGGGCAGACTCGGACTTCATTTGAAGCAAATGATTAGGAGTTAAGGGTTCAAGACAACCAGGGTCGTTTATTCCCTTTAATGTTAAAGGACGACTATTAATTATGGCCATGGCTTCATAAAGGAAAGTTCTTAATGAAGCATCATCAAGTTTCCCCAAGTTTTGAGAGAGAGTAAAGTTTAACACGTTTCGGATGGTGCGTATCTGACGCTCCCAAACACCACCAGCATGACTTGCTGATGGGGCATTAAAAATGAATTCACATTGGTTCTCTGCTAGGAAAGACTCCTGATAATTAGGATCACATCGTTTTAGGTCTCTCTGATTATCTGGACCCTATTTGCCACAAATACATGAAACCGTCGTGCGTCATTATTAATATTAGACAACACTATTGGTGAATCTGTCCAGAAGAATCTGAATCTTCTGCATATCAAGTTCTGATTTTAACAAAACACTTCAACCTGGCAGCAACTACTGCAGCTTGAAAGCTCGAGACGGGGAATAGTTGGGATTTCAAAGGTGCCACTCTGGCTTTAGCCATGATCAAAACAATGGATTTCACCTTTGTCATTCTGAAATCTGAGGTAGGAGCATGCACCGTATGCTAGGCTACTAGCATCTGAGAAGTTATGTAGTTCTGTTTTAATGATTTTACCAAATCCTTGAGGATGGTAACACCTTTGTATCATTAACCTCTCCACATCCTGAAGACCCAATTTCCACTTCTCCCACCGTACAAGCAAGTCTTCAGGCAGATGGTCATCCCACCCAATACTTCTATGGCATAGATCTTGTAAAATGCATTTCCCTTTCATGATGAATGGTGAAAGAAATCCTAGTGGATCGTATAGCGAGGCTATTGCAGACAATATACCACGACGTGTAGCAGGTTTGTCCTTTAGATATATGTGAAAACTCAAACAGTCACTTGTGACATGCCATCGCATACCTAAGGTATGTTCAGTATGTGTTAAATCTGGCTTGAGATCAGCAGAAACCACACTTGTGGCTCTCTCAGATTGATTCACACAGTCTAGGACTTCAGACCTATTAGAATTTAATTTATGAAGTCTCAAACCTCCTTCCCTGCACAGTTTCTGTGCTTCAGTTATTAATTTGATAGCATCATTTGCTGTTGGGACACTTATCAGCCCATCATCAACATAAAAATTATTCTCCACAAATGCTGCTGCAGTTGGAAACTTTGATCTCTGCTGTTGTGCCAAATATTTCAAACCAAAATTAGCACAGCCTGGAGAGGACGCAGCTCCAAAAAGGTGGACCTTCATTTGATACTCTTTAGGCTCACCCTCCAAATTTCCTTGCTCCCACCATAGAAACCTGAGATAACAGCTATTGATAGATTCCATAAATGTTTTATAATGATTGTAAAACTGATCATCTCTCTTTAACCTTCTCTTCAGATGCTGTGCACGAACAGTAGCCAGCCTCTTATTATTTGGCAACACAGGAGGGCAGGGTGTTTTAAATGGAAGGGGCATCTCCAAATGGCCATCATCCTTCTGTGTAATATTTTCACTCAGCAGTTGAATAAACCTAATGTCATCTTGGGAAACACATTTTCCTTCTGACCCTTTTTCATTGAAATCAGACTCTAAAATTCTTAACACATCAGAAGTCAATGGAACTGGCATTTCTTTTACCATCACTCTGTGTACAAATCTTTGGTTCCCTTGACGATCTAAATGTGGATTAGCTGCCCCAATGATACTCCAACCTAGAGCAGTTTTCTGAGCAAAAGGTTCATTTTCTCCACCAACAACTACTTCCAAAGGAGCCAAAGCAGAAGGACAGTCAAAACCAATGAGTAAACCTACTTCACAATCTTGCAAAGCAGGCATTTTGCCAGCCAGATGTTTAAGGTGAGGCCACTGTAATGCTGTATTTCTACTTGGTATGCAAGATGTATCAACAGGAATAAAATCACGCGTGTATGCTTGCTGCAAACGTATGTAATTATCAGAGAAAAAACTCCGAACTTGCAAACCATACACATTTTGACTCAAAACGGGTGTATCAACAGAAACCATAGTACTAAGTTTTAGCTGTACTGGTTTGGTTTCAACAAACAAGTTTGTCACAAGATTTTCTAAGACAAAAGAGGAGTCACTCTGAGTATCAAGGAGTGCATAAGTAAGGATTTCCTTCCCAGGATCCTTCTCAGAGGACAAAAACACTGGAACAATACTTGATGTAGCAGAAATATTTCTAGTGAGTGCATGAGATACGACACTGTGAGAAACTTGAGGTGTTTCTGCTGGAGGAATAGAACACTGCTGAGCAACATCCTGAGATCTCACTCTCTCCCTGTGTAAACAAGTAGGATGATGCCGTTTACATTCTCCACAAATATGTCGTGTTTTACAGTCCTTCAAAAGATGACCTTTCCTTAAGCACCCAAAACAAAGATGGTTCTGATGTATAAATGATTTTTTGTCTTCCATTGATTTAACTGCAAATTTAGGACATTTAGCTACACTGTGTGATATGTCTGTACAAACTAAACAAGGCAGTTTGGATTTTAGAACATGAACAGTTTCTTGTTTCTTAAACTCTGTGCTGGTATTAAGAGCCTTTGCTTTTCTAGAAAAATCATTTGAAGTTCTAGACTTGAACAAAAATGGAGAAGCAATAGGATTACATGCTATGCGTGCTTCCTTTCGTATAAATCCAGAAAAACATTCAAAAGATGGATATTCTCCACATGCATCAAGTACTTCAACCACGACTCTACTCCATTTACGCACAACCCAGTCTGGTAACTTCTTTAACATCTTATGATTTTCTTCACAATCATTTAAGATGGAGAGTCCTTTAACTTGAGGCATGGCCTCTTCACAACTTTTCAAAAAGTCAGCAAAATCTCTGAGAGACAATGGATCATTTGGTGCAATCTTTGGCCATGTCATAAGTTTATCCCTAAATGCTTTCTGAATTACAAATGGGTTTCCATATCTCTCCTGAAGAACTGACCAGGCACCTTCATATGCGTCCTCAGAACTTCTGTAAAAGAAACCTTCCACAGCCCTTCGGGCTTCTCCAGAAAGATAACCTTTCAGATACAACATTTTTTCCCCAGCAGAGATGGATTTTGAATCAATTAAAGTTGTAAATGATATCTTAAAGTCCACAAATTTCAGAGGGTCACCTGAGAATATGGCAGGTTCAGGAACAGGAAGGCGACTTAAACTCAATGAGCTTGTTAAAGCTTCAGCCAAGTTTACTGCAGGAGTCTCAGAGAAAATTTGAGGTTGTAGAATTGGTGCAGAGCGTACAGCTGACTTTCTCAGGTGTTTTAAATATTGTCCTGATTTAACCTCAGGCTTAGAATCAAGATTTTCACCATCTTCAAGTCTGCTATAAACATCAACCCGAGCTGCAGCCATTTTAACTTCCATATTTGTTTGCATTACCTTCAATTTTCTCTTCTCCTCATCAAGCTGCTGCAGCACTTCAGCTTCCTTTTGCTTAATTTCTGCCATAATCTGGGACTCATGATGTTTCCATTCACATTCAAGTTTACTGACTTTAGCTAGTTGAGATTCCATCTCCAACATGGATTTAACTTGAACCCTTTTGGCTGCAAGATCAGCTTCTGCCATTACCCGACCTCGAGAAACCTTTGAGCTGGTAGATGATGAACATGAAGAAGACTTTTCAGTAGAGATTTCTCCAAACACAGACACATATTCATCTCTATTTAAGACTTCTCGCACCCTTTCCTTTTCTACTTCTTGATTAAAATTATCTTCAACAATACCCGCTTCTAAACGCTTACACACAAGATCATAAATCTCATTTGTTAGTATAGTACAGGCATCTAGTTTCTGCACTATTTCTGGAGTATTTAAAGAATTACGTTGAAGAAACTCATAATTCTGTTTAACTTTATCAAGACCATTTTGGATTTGCTGATTTATTTCATCTAAATCTTCCTGAGAGCAAAAACCTTTTAATTTCTTCCTGGCTTCTCTGGCTATTTGTTTCCAGGATGCATAAGATTTAAGAAATGCTTTAATCTGTTTTGTAGACTCTGCATCTCTATACTGCTCTCCTTTCTCAGTTAACTTTCTTGTGCGAGAACCCTTCTCCTCAACAGAAAGTTCCTTTTCACATGGCAATGACATTTTCAATTTTTACAATGATCAAAGTCTTACAATGAAATTAAACCTACATTCAAAGAAACTTAGTTACAAAAACACCTTTTATTTTATTATATATTTTTTTTTCTTTTATCAGCCTTTAAGTAATTTGGCGTTTAATCTGACCGACACCTTAAACCCATTTAGTTTCATAAACGCCAATATCTGGTGACGTCATCTCCAAGTTATTTCCTCGTTGTTTGATCAGTATTTTTCTCACCGCACCGGTGGTCATCATCTGTCGGGTTCAGTTTCTGCAGATGCAAACTTGGATCCACCTCGAAGACAACTCCTCGTGGGGGCGTTGACTCCGACGTCGCGTCATTTCCACAGCTGATCCACAGCTGATCCACAGCTGATCCTGGTCTCGCCGTCAATGGAAGCCACACACTGAAGCGTCAAGTTTTTACTGTAGCTGCTCCCCAGCAGTTGAATTACCGTATTCTCCGGCGTATAAGTCGCACCTTTTTGCACCTTTTTGCCCACATTTCTAAGCCCTGCGACTTATAGGCCGGTGCGACTTATACGTCGATTTTTCCAACATTTTGGTCATAATGTGACTTTGGTCAAAAGCTCCAAAAATGGTGCAGTACCAGTTTCGGCCGCTATGGGCGCTAAGAAACCCTTTACAGTACCTACACTGTTGACATCTGCCTGGTCCAAAAATGGTGCAGTGACACAGAAGATGAAGACTTCAATGGTTTTGAATGAATAAATAAAAGCCATAAAATAAATACAGTATCTGTTTCTGTCATCATTTTAAACTGAGACACGTTTTTTACTGTAATGTCAGCTAAAAACAATTTGGCAGCCAGTCCAAAATAATGTTCATTTATTAATTAAGACACATAAAACAAAATACTGTAGTTTTAATGTGATAATCTTGTCAAAAGTCCTTCTAAAAAAATTGGCAGCCAGTCCAAAATAATGTTCATTTATTAATTAAGACACATAAAACAAAATACTGTAGTTTTAATGTGATAATCTTGTCAAAAGTCCTTCCAAAAAATTTGGCAGCCAGTCCAAAATAATGTTCATTTATTAATGAAGACACATAAAACAAAATACTGTAGTTTTAATGTGATAATCTTGTCAAAAGTCCTTCCAAACAATTTGGCAGCCAGTCCATTTTGGGCAAAACACCAGCTCACGTGAGGTGCGACCTATAGGCCGGTGCGACTTATAGGCCGGTGCGACCTATACGTTGATTTTTCCATTTAATTTGGCATATTTGGCTGGTGCGACTTATACTCCGGTGCGACTTATAGGCCGACGAATACGGTAAGATGCGCAGTCTCGACGGGTGATTTGATGCTTTTTATTTTCTCACATGTGGATCGTCACAGTCACCACACCACTTCAGTCACCTTGATCACCATGATCACCATGATCACCAAGCATGATCACCAAGATCACCTTAAAAACTAAAATATATACAGATATATACAAATATTAGTGTACAGAACGAATATTAAAGTACAGAATAAACATATAAACATTGAACATAAACAAAAAACAAACATACCTTGCTGCTTTCACTGGGGAACACTAAGTGTTGATTTACTGGAGCAGAACACGTCTTAACAGTTCAAGTCATTCCTTGTTACTGTGATTTTGGCAGCTTTTATAGTTCCTGCCCTCATTAACTACGGCAGCCCGTGAGGTACATACAGAGGAAATCCAAACATTTCCAAAGTGCAAATACAATTAAGCAAAACACAAACCACCAACAGTATTAAACAAACAGACAAACATCCATAAACAATCTGCAACATTCTCAAGATTCACTTTAATAAATTTTCAATACATATATTCTCATTTAAATAATTTAAACAATTCATTTTATTCTACTAATTTAGAAAATTCATTTTAAATAGCTCAGTATCCATTACATTAGCATTAATCAGTATAAAAACCTTCTGTTAGACTATATTAGTCTTGAAACAGCATCTGCCGACACATCGGATCAATCTCTCTGGCATTCTTTGATCGGCTCCGTTACGTAGTGAGGGTGGGGGGGTCTGGGATCTGGCCTTGTGGGGCATCGTGGCTGGTGTGGGGGGAGGTTGGGGTTTGGGGCGCTGGGGGGTTGGGGCTGTTTGGGCGGGGAGGACACTGCCTTCGACCTGGGGAGGACCGGGGGGTTCTGGGGGATGTCTGCTGGGGGTAGCATGTGGGCCCTCGGGTGGTCAGGGACGGCGGTCATGGGTCGTCGGTCGGTGACCCAGCTGTGCTGGGGTGGTTTCGGGGTGGGCACCAGGAGCTAGGGATTCTGGGACGTGTCGTCCCCGGGCTTGGGCCTGGTGGGGATTGGGGGTCTTGGGCTCTGGCAGGCGGGCCACCGGGATATGGGCTGGCTGGCGCTCTGGTGCCCGGCTCTGGCCGAGGGCCCTCGGCTCGCTGGTGGGTTGGGGGTTCATGTACTAGGGGGTTGGGTGTCTGGGAGTGTGACTGGTGGCTCATGGGAGGGGGCCGTGTGACCCAGCCTGGGTGTCTAGTGTGTTATGTGTTCTGAAAGTTGTTAATATGAAGGGTGGGTGTAGTATTTCTTCTGGGGTGGGGACTAAGTAGATGTCCTTGATGATGGTCTGGGACTAAGCATGGCCGGTGTGCGGGCCCAGCTTGGGGCCCGCTCTCGGTGCTTCCTGGCTCTGTCGGCGGTTGGGCTGGCGCTCTTGGCCGTGTCGTCCAAGTGGGATCTTGTGTCCTCTTGGGTGGCAGGCTGACTGCAGTTAGCGGGGGTCTGGGCGGCCCTGGTGGATGTGGGCTGTTGGTTCTGCTTCTGGCTGCCCTCGTGGCCGTGTCCCTCTCTGGTCTTTGGCTCAATGGCCTGGCGGTCGGAGAGTTGTTTTCTATGCCTCGCTCATGGGGTGGACCTTGACGAGCTGGGGGGGTTGTAGGGTCAACGGGGGAGCTGACTCGCTGCTGGAGCATTTGTTCCTGCAGTTATTTTCTCCCCATCCCTCACCACGCACCTCCGCCCTCTTCATCTCAAATTAATACATGTAGGGATTTTGAGACTCGGGTGTGCTGCAACGTTTTTACATCTCTGTTGTTCAGAACCACCTGGGACTCAATTTTATTATACACTTTAGACATTCACTCATAAACATCCTCATAAAATTCACATTTAGGAATTGGGGTGAGCACTATGGTTATGGGTGGCGGGATGACAACACTCTCGTCCCCCGTGCCTATGCTCACTCACAATTATGCATTTAGACAATACGGGCCTGGGTTAGAGTTGGAGTGGAGGGGAAACTGGCATTATGCCAGCCTTTGCTCCTTCTCTTCCCTTTTTAAATGCACTTTACAGCAACACACACCAACAGCACATTTGGGGACGGGGGTGTGTATGTCGGGGTCTAGATTTGTTAAAAAAAATAATCTTTTTTTTTTTCTTTTTTCTTTTTTTTCCTCTCTCACTCCCCTGGTTGCCTGGCGGGCATTCTGGAGGTGCGCCGTCGGGGGTTGTCCTGGACTATGGGATGGTTCGGGCCTGGGGGTTCGCCGTGGGAGGGACTGGCATTGCGCTCTCCCTGGGGCTGCTTGGGCTTGGGTGTCCTGTCCTGTCGGCGGGGCGGTGGTTGGGCCGGATCTTGGATGTCAGCTACTCTCCAGCCTAGAATGAATGGGCCTATCTCCTGGGCTTGGGTGTGGGCCGCACCATGTAGGGAGCAGGTACATGTCTTGGACCTACCATACCATACCATTTTATTTATAAAGCACTTAAAACAGGAACAAGTCCACACCAAAGTGCTGAACAAACAAACAAGCAACAGGCAACACAGACAATGAAGTACAACACGAAAAACATAAAAACATTGCAGATCAAAAATAAAACGATCAAACACCAATCAGCGGGTGTTAAAAGCAACAGAATACTAGTGAGTTTTTAACCGGGATTTGAAAACTGAGAGGGAGGGGGCCTGTTTGATGAGCAGCGGTAACTCGTTCCAGAGTCTTGGGCCTGCTACAGAGAAGGCCCTGTCACCTCTGCGCTTAAGGCGAGTTTCTGGAACTGTTAAAAGTACCCGGTCCTCTGACCTCAAAGTACGTGGAGGGACATATGGGTGTATCAGATCTGAGAGATAGGCGGGGACGAGGCTGTTCAGTGATTTGTAGACGTACATGAGAATTTTGAACTGGATTCTAAGATGAACCGGTAGCCAGTACAGGGAGTCCAAGACTGGTGTAATGTGCTCTCCTTTGCCTGTACTGGTTAAAAATCGGGCAGCTACATTCTGAACCAGTTGTAATCGTGCAATGGAGGCCTGACTAACGCCAAGCAGAAGTGAATTGCAGTAATCAAGCCTGGATGTAATGAATACGTGAATCACTGTCTCCAGGTTATTTTTGGATAATATGGGCTTCAGCTTAGACAGACGCCTCAGCTGGAAAAAACAGGATTTAACGATCATGTTTACAGGACTGTTTCATAGAAGGATCCATTATCACTCCCAGATTTGTGACTTTTTGTTTTTCAGACAGGGGTAGAGCAGAGAGGTCGATGCAGTGGTTCGAGGTTGTGTCATTGGGAAGGAACAATATGGCTTCAGACTTCTTATTGTTGAAGCTTAAGAAATTTAAAGCCATTCAGACCTAGGGGGTTTAGAGTGTCTTGGACCTAGGGGGTATAGAGTGTGCATCAGGATTATGAATGGAACGTGTCGTTATTGTTTGTCTTTGTGTGAGTGAGGATGAGGGTGGGTCTGAGTGAGTGTGTCTGTGTATTAATGTCTAATTGTCAGGCTGGGATTTGGACTGCCCCCTCTCTTTTACATCTGAGGCTACTTGGTGTCGCGCTCCTGTCACGTGGCCCCCGGATAGGTGTCCCTTTGCCCGCGGGCATGTTGGGGGCCCTTGATGTCGCCTTCTGGGGCTGGGCGCTTGGGCGTGGGTCGGCTCGGCCTGGTGGGGCTCGGGTCCTCTGGTCCTATCGGGTCTGGGCCTGAGGGGTGGGCGTCCCCGGTGCCTGGGCCTCGGTTGCCAGGCCTGGGGCTACATCAGTGCGGCGGGCTCCGGCGGGGGCCTGTGGGCTTGTCGCTGTTGGCCCCCGGGGGTCATTGTGTGTAGTCGCTGGTGGGGCTCGTCCGTTTCTTCCCCTTGGTCGGATCTGGGGAGTGGGCGAGTGGCTTGTCCTGTTCGGGTGACCCTAGGGACTCTGGGCTCGGGGTCCTTCTTGGGGTCTTGGGCTTTGATTGCCCCTTCGTCTGCCTCGGGCCTTGGGGGACGGATCTCTGATGCTTCACAGTCGCTACTAAATGTTCTATTGGAGGAACCTTATTCACTTATGCATGCTCACAGCCACACACAAATGGATGCAGGGATGTATATGTAGATATCATATGCAGATATATAGATGGATATGTGATATGAATGTATATGTATGTATACTATATTTATATTTGTAGGTATGGGTATGTTTATTTATGGAATTCTACTGCAAGGTCATAAATGTTATTAGTTTTTATGCATGTATGTTTCGTTGCTGTGTTCTGTCATGTGCTTTGCAGGATTGCGGACGGAGGTTGGGTGTGTTTGCCTTGTGCTCTTTTTGTGGATAATTGTTGTGTTTTGTTGTCTTACTTTCTATCTTTCCTTTCTCTCTATTAAAAAAAATCATATCTGTGTGAGAGGATGGCTGTAAGGTGAGAAGGGAGGCCATCTATAATGGGAAAAAAACAAAAAACAATTGATATCCCGTGGCTCCTGTGAGTGACTTGCAGAGAACTCGAAATGTGCATCGGGATATGCTGAAGGCTCGGGTTGAGCCAGAGCCCACACTTGCACCCCTGCAGTCACAACCTGCCTTGCCTACAAGGGGGTTGGATGACTCTCTGGAGGATGATTTGTGCTTGTTGGTCTGATATTTCTGTACCTTCTAGCTCCACAGCCCCAGGGTTGCTTCCACTGGTCGCTTTAGGAAATGGTCACCCTGTTCAAACTTCTGAGGCAGTTCTTCCATCTTTGCGTTGTACTGATCGTTTAAGGGCAGGACAGCATTCGAATGTCCGTCACCTTCCTCGACCTGTGGTTTATGCTGCAGGATCTAGTCAGCCAGTTTCCAATGCACAGTTTGCCATTTTTCATCCCTGGTGCTGAAGTGTGCAGGTCCATCGTCGGGGCGATGATGCAACATCGGGGGTAGAATGTGGTGAGATGGTGTTCCACTCCCCCCCCCCCTTTCTGCTCTGTGGATCAGGTGCAGCCAGATGCGCACCGTTGATTGATGGGCGGGGCAGATGCCTTTATAGTTGGCCAGGCTGCTGCAGGGTGTGTGTATCTTTGTTTCCTTCACTACAGTCGGCTGCTTTATTTTTGCTTGTGTTCTTGATCTGCTCATCTGAGATCGTAAGTGCCAGTTTTTCAATCAGTGACTGGGATCGTGTTGGGTTTTTTGGCTGTTACACCTGTCGTGCGTTTCTGCAGCGTTGCTCTGCTGGCGTTGCCGGCTGTGGCTGGGGGTTGTTGCGGCGTGCGGCTTCCTTGTAATCCTCGCCTGCTGACCTGACCTGCTTCCTCCCTGGTCTGGCTGTGTTTCCACCTCTGGGTAAGCTACCTGTGATTTAGACTTTAATTTTCATCTGAATCCACAATAATGGGTTTTCTGTTTTAGGCCCCTGATTTTACTGTTTTGGAGTCGCAGCGTTGTGGACACTCTGCTGTCTTGTCCTGTCTTTTCCATGGTCGTTCGGCCCGCTCTCAACGAACCCTGTACTGGTCGGGCAGGTGGTGTGGTCAGGGCATTACATCTCTGACTCCGTTGAAAGAGCATTTGGAACTGGAAGACAACGACTGATTATGGTCTGAAGTGTCTTCCATTATTTCTGAGTCTTCCTGTTTTACAAGGCCTGAGTGGTGGGCTTGAATTCTTGTGTTTATTAGGAAAGAACTCTTTTACAGGGACTCAGTAGTGGACATGAAACCTCAGTTTTAAAGAAAATTGTTACTGTTTAAATAAATATTGTAAATTTGCAAAAGTCTGTGTTCTGGTGTATATTTTAAAAGAGCAAGAGCTCCACCTTCTGGTCACATACTGTTAGGCATGAATTAGCTTCAGTTTTGGTAAAAAGTGCTTATTCTCCCCTACAAACAGTGTTTGTGCTTTTTAACAATTAACCAAGTCAAACGATGGCAGAACAGAGAAAAAAATGACATCCGATCATTTTTTAGACCAGGAACATGTCAAATAAGGAAGAAATGAAGTTAATACAAGTTTCTAAAAAAAGGCACAAGTTTTTATGACATTATTTCATCATTGTGTTAGGAAAAGCAACAGAGAACAGACCTGGATGCAGAGAGGGAGAGACAGTCAGACAGAGTCATAGAATCACAGGTAAGTTTAAGTTTAATGCACTAATAAAGGCAGTTTGACGGGAAGGTTCTCAGTCATCCAGGAATTTGCAAAACCAAAAAAGGTTTAAAAATTAAGCAACTTATTTACAAGAACTGAAGTCCAATTGCTTTCTTATAAAGCTTTCTTTTTGGGGGGGTTTGTGCAAGTTTTATGAACCTCAGTAGTATTGTTGAGATAAAAAAAATCCTGTTTTATTTAGACATTTACGGCAATGCTGCTGCTATAGTCTAGAAATATGTTTGGATAATTATAAGTTATGAAAAACAACTTTTATTCTAGGAGACAGGCTGTTCGGAGCCAGGGAGAGTGGTGGCAGGGACAGAACCAGGGAAAGAGTCAGAGCCTTCAAACACCAGCACAAGAAACAGTGGAACGGCAGGACAGGATGACAATGTTGCCAGCACAAGTGCAGGATGCTTAAGTTCAGACCCAAGTGACTGTACAAAGCCTTACCAGCCACATCCCACATGCATTGACAAACAAGAGAGATTCAAGATTCAGGAGCATTTTATTAACATTGCACCAATTTTCATCGATACAGCGTGATTATGTATGCACAGTCATCCGGAGAGGGTTTGAGTGTGAAAAGCTGCTGCCTTATCAAAACACATGACATGTTCTTCAGCGCGGCCTCTCTCATCCGTCTCAGGATGAAGGTCAAAGGTGGGAAAACAGGGAAAGAAACCATGGGGGTTACAGCGTTGATATTAAAAAAAATGAATCACATTTTGTCTGCAAGACACCGCATGACCCAGTAAAAACCATATCATAAGCACATTTAGCACAGTTACATGTTGCATGTTGAGACTGAGGCAGGGAGGATCTGTCCATGATACATTCCGGATGCCTCCGATAACGCTCATAGAAAAGTTCTCCGGGGGAGGGGGGGGGTAGCAGACAAGACAAGAACAGCTTTTTTCCACAGTAGCCACGTCTCAGGAGAAATTAGATATCCAGCCTTTTCCAAGGCTGTTTCCAAGGGAGCCAGATAAGAATTACAAATATTTTCACATCAGGCACACATTGTAATTTCAGCGGCCTTCAGTCTGTATGGGCAATTCTGTTCATATGATCCAAATCGGGACTTTTTTTCCCACTGATCCAACTCTGACCTCAGATGTTGACCACAGCGACCCGAGTCCTAAGTCCAAGGGTGATCAGCTCACCCTCTGGATAAGCTCTCAAACAGCTGAATTCTGATGTTGACCACAGCGAACAGAGTCCTAAAACCAGGGTTGATCTGCTCACCCCCCGAATAACAAACCCTTGATAGTGGAAAAACACTTTCATTTCAAGAGAAATGGTTTGTTGACTTTCCTTGGTTGCATTACAGTCCAACATTTATAGGTGTCTTGTGGTTTTTATTGTAGCCAAGGATTTTCAAATGAGTCGCTGCTGGGACAAAAACCAGATGGTGCATTTATTAGTACAGGCTTCAGAAACTGGAACAAAGCCATTCAGAAAGTTACATTGCATGAAAACTCCCAAGTTCATCATCATTATGTGACTGTGAGAGCACATCGGCAGAACCCAGTTGCTGTCCAGTTATCAAGCACATGGGGTAAACAGCAGGAGGTGGCACGGCATTGTTTACAAAAATTATTAGTTCTGTTAGACACTTAGCAAGACAGGGACAAGCCTTTAGAGCAGGGGTGTCAAAGTCAAATACACAGAGGGCCAAAAAAACAAATGTGCTACAAGCCAAGGGCCGGACTGGTTCAATGTTTATTATAATAGAATAGAATAGAATAGAATAGAATATATCTTTATTGGCATGTTATGCACCGTGGTACAAGGTTATGCAATTGGCGCACGCACAATCTTAAAGAGATGTACGCACGAGCCGCAGCAGTTTGAAACCGCGCTGCAACAATCAGATATGGAAAAAGGAATAGACACACAAACGGGTAAGAACGTGGTATTCAGAAAAGAGAATCTATCACAACTTGTCACAAGACACTCCATGATAAAGTCCAAAAAACTCTACCAGCTTTTAGCACATATTAGACAGGACATGATGCATGATGACGGCAGGCGGGAGGTAAAGTCTGTGAGTAATCAGTTCCAGATAAGCACAGTTTGCAGGTCTCACAGCACGGCTCCATCTGAGAACGCACACACAGAGACCTCTGGGGGGAGTGGGGGGGGAGGGCAGCGAGTTCACTTCAGCTTTTCAGCTCCAGGAGAAGATTTGCAGACAGCCTTCAGTTCAAGGTTGCTCAGAGACCAGATTAGATAGTTGCTTTATTTATTTACAGGTCAGTCTACAGTGTACTTTTGACTGCAGTCTTAAGTCCAGGTGCTGTTTCTGGGTCCAAATCGCCGAATCGAGAGAGGTTCCGAGCTACAAGATCCTTCCGTATGTGCCCTGTTTGAAGCCGGACGGCTGTAAACGAGTTCCAAACACACCGCAGGTCCGCGGCTGCCACCGCTGCTCCCACCGTGCGGTTCAGCTCGCACAACAGCTGGGAAGGTCATAGCCTGGATCAAAGCATTTTCGCTGAGCAGGAAGTCTCGCCAGCACGCCGATCGCTGCGGTCCTCCTCAGCCTTCAGTGGCAGAAACAGCCACCAGTATCCCAATAATCCACAGAGATTCCACATCCCCGACAGAAAGAACGGTCAGACACATTAGCCTGCTCCTCGAGTCCATAATGTAGCTCACCGCACGCGTGTCGATGGGGCTCTCCGGCTCTCCCTGGCCGGTGCGTTTCGCGGATTTTTTTAATCGATAGTATTGATAGAGGAAATAGCCCAGGAAACAGCCCACGCACATAAATCCATTTCCAAATTGGTTCGAGCGAGCGCTGAAGAGTTACAGATGAGACAAATGCAGAAGCGGGGGGGGGGACCAGGGAGGTGTAGGAGCAGAAAGAGATGCGACCTGCTCTGCCGAGAACGGAAGTAAGAAGAATAAGGGGGTGATATAAGATTTTTTTTCTTCTTTCTGCACTCTTCATTCAATGTTTTCTTTTTGATGAATTTGTTTTATTTTGTCTTTTAAATGAATGAATAAATGAATCAAATAGAATATTAAATAGCTTTACATCTGCTAAGTTCTTGGCATAAATCAACACAGACTTGTTCCTGATTTTAGTATTTTACATTGTTTTATAATGCAGCTGTTTAGGTTTCGTTTTGTTTTTTAATGCAGTTTTCTTATGATTTTTAAGTAATATGCTTTTTTATGATTGTTTACTGTTGGCTGCAAGTATCAAGCTGTTAAATCCTTCATTTTCTACAGCTGACAGCTGTTGGTCATTAATTATGATGAAGTGTAGCAACTTATCGGTGAATATTCGAGCTCCGGGGCTTCAGCGGGACGCCACTCTCGCTGAACCGAAACACAAGCATCCCGACCAGGCCAGCCGCGTCTCCGTCTCGGTGGAGGGACAGGCTGAGAGCGGTTGACCGAAATCAGAGCACCCGCCCCAGATTGAACAAGAAAAACACACCGCTGAAGCCACGGAGCTCAAATGTTTACTGGGAAGTTGCTAAACTTCATCGTAAGAAATCTTTCATTTTCTATAATTATGATGAAGTTTAGTAACTTCTCCGTAAACATTTGAGCTCCGTGGCTTCAGCGGTGTGTTTTTATTGTTCAATACGGGGCGGGCACTCTGATTACGGTCAGCCGCTCTCCGCCTGTCCCTCCTACGAGACGGTCGGACAGCAGGTCGGACTGGATGCAGCTGGCCGCGGTCGGTCTCCCTGTTTCGGTTCAGCGAAACCCCAGAGCTCGAATGTCCAAAGTAAAACTAACTTGACCACAGTTTAATGTGGCGCTATGGCTCTGCAGACATTGCACGTTGCTGTCTTGTGGTGTTTAGTGTAAAATACTTCCACACAGCGTACATGTTACGATGAAAAGTTAGCTAGCTGTTAGCTAAAGTGCTACTCACCCAGTCCGCACGTTGTATCTGACTGCAAACTATGAAATGGATTTCCTGAATGTGACGTGAGGCGGGTCTTATTACTCTGTGTTCATGAGACACGACTCCAGATCAGATCGGCCCCACCCCTACTACCGTTGCATTGTGGGGAATGTAGTGTTGGTGAGTGCAAAACACCAGCGGGCGGCTGTGGCCTGCAGGCCGTTTCTAATAGTAATTAAATATCATCCAGGGGGCCATAGATAATTAGCTTATGGGCCGGATCTGGCCCGCGGGCCTTGACTTTGACATATGTGGTCTAAGCAGATCTCACTTGTACATGAGTCTTCTAGGCTCAATGTGACTTATCTGTCTAAATAAAGGTTGAATGAAACTGGTTAAAAAATGCCTTTTAAATCCTGACTCATTGTGGTTCTTCGAACCAAACCATATCTTTAACCAAATAGGAGGTCCGTCTTTCCTTTTGAAATGTGACTTTTTTCCGAATAATTTATCCATCAAATTGTCCAAATTTCATCAGCAGGCACTTCTAGCTTGGAAACTGGCTTTTGTCCACAGTTTTTCACCCCACAAAGCTCTCCTCTGGAATAACTGCAATATTCTGATTAGAAACAAATAAATAAAAAATATTAACTGGTTCAATAAAGACATCAACCACATCCTTAATGTTTTTGATAATACTGACAATATTTTATCTTATGAGAACTTTATGTCTGTCCATGGTTTTCTTATTCCTTTCAGAGAATTTAATATGATAACAAAAGCTATTCCCAAAAAGTTAATTCAACTTGTTAAAAGTTATATGTGTTACAGTGAATTTACAAAAACTCTACCCACGCTCTCACTGGAAGGAATTAAACTAACAGATAAAAAATGTAACAATAGACACATACGCCAGTGCTTTCATAAGAAAAAATGTGTGGTGCCCAGAGGTAAATTTTATTGGAGAGCTCAAATTGTTGGCATAAACTGGAGAAGGGCCTGGCTCTTACCCCATAAATTCTGCATCTCTAACAAAGCAAAAGAAGTACACTTTAAAATTTTACATAATATACATCCCATGAACTGTATCGTTGCTAAATTCACAGATATTAATAACTTGTACTTTTTGTAAATCAAACTTAGAAACGACACTGCATTTATTTTTTAGATGTGACATATCCCAAAAAAATTGGACTGACCTTGAAGCTTGCATCTGTCAATGAACTAAAATTGCATGTTCATTAAATCTCCAAAATATTACTTGCTACTACAGTAACTCCGAAAATCGTAAATTTGAACATATACTCAATTTTATAATTTTACATGAAACATTTTTCATCCACAAACAAATATTTGCAAATTCAATACAAAATTCAATTCATTTTCAATCAGAACTAAACTATCTAATTGATTCCCTTAAACTGATTAATACCCCATGACCCAAAATGGAAAAAGCGGGTAAAAGATAATGAATGGATGGATGAAATTGATTAATAATAAAAAAAAGCTAATATGTTTCTTTCTACAGTCCAAGCGGCTTGCAGCTCGGGTGGTTGCTGAGGCAAAAACTCGGGCGTGGGAGGAGTTCGGAGAGGCCATGGAGAATGACTTCCGTACGGCTTCAAGGCAATTCTGGTCCACCATCCGGCGTCTCAGGGTGGGGAAGCGATACGTGACCAACACCATTTATGGTGGGGATGGCGTGCTGTTGACCTCAACTCGGGATATTGTGAGTCGGTGGGCAGAATACTTCGAAGACCTCCTCAATCCTACTGGCACGTCTTCCACTGAGGAATCAGAGCCTGTGGACCTTGGGTCGGGCTCTCCAATCTCTGGTGCTGAGGTCGCCGAGGTGGTTAAAAAGCTCCGCGGTGGCAAGGCTCCGGGGGTGGATGAGATTTGCCCGGAGTTCCTTAGGGCTCTGGATGTTGTGCGGTTGTGTTGGCTTACGCGACTCTGTAGTATCGCGTGGACATCGGGGGAAGTTCCCTTGGATTGGCAGACTGGGGTGGTGGTTCCCCTATTCAAAAAGGGGGACCGTAGGGTGTGTTCCAACTTTAGGGGGATCACACTCTTAAGCCTCCCTGGTAAGGTCTATTCAGGGGTTGTGGAGAGGAGGGTCCGTTGGATAGTCGTGGGGTTCTGTGGGGGGTACTCCGAGAGTATGGGGTACCAGGCCTTTTGATATGGGCTGTTAGGTCCCTGTACGCCCGGTGTCAGAGCTTGGTCCACATTGCAGGCAATAAGTCGGGCTCGTTTCCAATGGGAGTTGGACTCCGCCAAGGTTGCCCTTTTGTTACTGATTCTGTTCATAACTTTTATGGACAGAATTTCTAGGCGCAGCCAAGGTGTTGAGGGTATCTGTTTTGGTGGCCTTGGAATCGCTTCTCTGTTTTTTTGCAGATGATGTGGTCCTATTGGCTTCATCAGATCGTGATCTACAGCTTTCACTGGAGCGGTTTGCAGCCGAGTGTGATGCGGCCGGGATGAGGATCAGTTCCTCCAAATCCGAGGCCATGGTCTTGAGCCGGAAAAGGGTAGCATGCCCTCTCCGGGTCGGGGAGGAGGTCCTGCCCCAAGTGGAGGAGTTTAAGTATCTCGGGGTCTTGTTCACGAATGAGGGAAAACTGGAGCGTGAGATCGATAGGCGGATAGGTGCAGCGTCCGCAGTGAAGCTGTTGGAATCCTGGCAAAAACCAATGCAGATTTGTTCCTGTCTTTGATTTTATACATATACCTTATAATGTTTTGCTAGTTTTTTGATACTTTGTTAAAGGGAGGAATATATATATA